>OY804603.1:37195802-37405022 GCA_963680895.1 Fragum sueziense
GTTAATGTTTGGTTGATAAATGACAAGATCCTTTTCGGTTATTTCAATTTTCTCTGTTTGGTCAATTAAAGTGTAATAGTACTCGGATGGTACATTTCGCTTTCTGTTACGCGTTCAAAATGTGGCGTTAGTGATAGGAAACGGAGCAACAAAAGCAACGTGGTGTCTTTATGAGATAGTCCGCTTCAGATGGACACAAAATATGACACGTTTTATTATCTAAAGCTGGTAATAAGGAAGGAAATGGATAAAAATAGTGAAACAATTTCGGACAGAGCTGCAAAAAGTAAACCAAATTTTACTTATAACTAAGAAAAACGCTTGGTTTGATATATTTTTCTTTTTTTGTTTTTGTAGGTATGACCAAGCACTATGTCTATACCAAAAAAGAAAAAATTCTTACCGCTGGAATATTTTTTATTATCAGAAACGTTGCGAAAAAAGAGCAATTTCAGCTACTTTTGAAAGAATGTTTTACTAAAAATTTCAAAATCATCACTAAATTTTCCCAAATTGATACTCATTTAGACAGAATAAAACATATTGAACACAATAAAAACTTATTTACGTAATCCTAGTCATTTCGAACACCTTTTTGTGGGTATTTAAGTGACACCTCAATTTTGCAATTTTAGACAAGAGTAGTCTCCCTTGAAATTCAATAACTTTTTAATTCGCTTGGTGACCTATAGTTTTTAAGTCATTTTTTTATTTCTCATATATTTAAATATCAGTACAGAAAAAATAAAAAAAATCTTACCGTGGGAAATAAATGGAGGATATGTCCTTAAAGACAATTCCAACGCAACACTTAGGGTAAGGAGGGGCAAAACGCCCAGGTGGGGTCAAACGCCCACCCCTATTATTTCGTCACTCATTATGTCAATTGATATTTGTCTTGATTTTACACTTGAAGTATTCTTTTAGAAAGATGCCCATGAAATTTTTACATCTAAACGTCATTCAATTATCAGTATGCGAATAATTGTTTATTTTGCATATATTTGATCTAATATTTGGGAAATGGGTTTTCTTGTGTATCTTATTTCATTCCGAGTATTCAATCAACAAAAATGCATTTTATATTTATATGTCCAATTGGTCGCCTACACAAAAAGATAAAAAGAAAAAAATATCAGCACATTTTTTTCTCTGGCCAAATTAAATCACCCACCCCCTTTGGGGCAAAACGCCTATGCTGCTTTGGGGCAAAACGCCCAGACTAGGCGTTTTGCCCCTTCCAAGAGCTAAATAGTGGGCGTTTTGCCCCTTGTATGGATAAGTAGGTATGCAAAAGCACTAAAATTTTCCTTTAAACTCGAAGAATGACTATGGTTGGTACATATGACGAAATCCATTTACATTTCGTTGTCTACAAAAGAAAAACTGGCAAAAAAGACCGACTTTTCGCGTATATATCAAACTTTTATGTCACCTGATGGATCCATGTGGGGCAAAACGCCCATGAAACGTCGATTTTGTGTTAAAATGAGACAATAAGACCAATTTAACTACTTTAAAGGGGCCTTATAAGGAACATAACATCAGTATGTTTTAATTTGGCTGATATGAAGATGCTGCAGACAAAGCACAGTAACACGTAACCACTTTTATAGACAAGTAAATTATGCCCAAATCTAGCCTTTACGCTTGATAAAAAATGTTGAAAATATGATAAAACCCATCCAAAATATATTTTCCTAGTATATTAATTACAAACTAATTATAATCCTATTTTCCCCCAGATATTTTCAAAATATTTTTTTTTATTTTTCATATGGGGCATAAAGCCCAGTGGTGGGCTTCATGCCCCACCCCCAAAGGCGTTTTGCCCCGAGGGTGGGGCAAAAAGGCCAAATTTCGAGAAAAACTGTTTTAACGACAGTCATTTTTTAAATCAAATGACAAAGCTGTTTTGTGTATAGACATTTGGGACAAAGGGCAAAGTTTAATTTCACGTTGAAACATTTACATTATACTTTGTTTGTTTTGTGCTACAGCGCTCTTTCCTTAAGGGGGGCGTTTTGCCCCTCCTTACCCTACATTTTTCATCATAATTAAATTATTAATGCAGTAAATTTTACAAAATTTTCCGCAAATATAAATCAACTACTTTTACATGTTTTCTGTACATTTCATCAAAATCGACTGATCCCAACATAAAAAATATTTAGGGTTTTCACTAAGACTCAAATATGAAAAGTCACAAAACCCCAGGCAATTGCAGAATTCAATAGCATCGAAGCAGCGTCACCAAATCATGCTCATATCTCATACCACTGCTTCATAAGATTTGATAACATGCTTTCACCTGCGAAGCAATACTAGAATTCAATCACTGTTGCATCTATTTTGTTTAAGAAATAATGCTTTTCATGTGCAAGCATTGCACAAAATCATTGAATTTGTTACCATACATTAGTTTTTCACCCTTTTGCTCCAAGAAATGTTCAACAACTGGAACAGGAACTTAAAGGGACGAGTTAAGAATGATCCCGCAAAGATTCATCATCAATTATGCTTTATCAATGGGAAGGGTGTGTCTTCGTGTCATTTATGTCCATGACGGACACACAGAATCTCATAGACTTTAGGCCTACTGTAAAAAGTGTTGTTATATGAATAACATGAAATCACATCATCAGCTCCCACAGCTTTTTTGCGACTTTTTGTTTTCTAGTCATATTATATGAACTGCAAATTTAATCATTTCTACTCAATGTTTCTTTATGAAAATTACAGACATTATGCAATTGTGAATGAATTAAATTTGTTGAAAATGTGATGAAAAATGGTTCATTAAATTTCAAGTTATTAGCAAAAAGGTAAGTGTTGCGTTAGAAGTGTGTGCAAGTGTATGGCTATACACACGGTGCGGAAACTGCAGAGACAGAGCCATGTGATTTTTTCTTGTTGACATCATGTTTTCATGTACATTTCAACGGTAAATAGCCAATTGCTGCAGCCAAAACATGTGATATACTAATCGAGGGATAAACTCGATCAGACATTGCTTTCCCATGTAACAAAACCTTAGAAATGATTGGCAACCGTAAAGTTTGAGCAATTTCTATCGGTGGCTCTGTCTCTGGCGGCTGGCTCTGTCTCTGGCGGCTGGCTCTGTCTCTGGTGGCTGGCTCCGCTTTGAACTGTCGGTTAATTTTAGTTTTTAGCCCGTTGTGCAATATATGATGACTTATATCACGGTGGGGATTATGCATGATGGGATGGATAACGAATATGGAGTATACGGACAAATTTGCCTCGCTTCAGGTAAGAAATTGTGCAATAATTTTCTTATTTCTGCTCCAATTTTCAAGCGGTTTGTTGCATGTACCCCGCATTAGTGAGCTCTTTCCTCAGATATATGACTTGTTTGTAGAATCTTTGTACTTTGTCCAAAAATTGATCCCAACCGACCAGAAAAACGACAAAAAATTCAGGCCCTTTTTCTAGTCGGTTTGGATCGGTTTTTGAGAAAAGTACAGGGAAGTTCCAGATAAATAATACATCTGAGAAAAGGGCTCAGTAAGACGGAGTACATGCAACAAACCGCATGAAAATTGACGCAGAAATAAGAAAGTTATTGCACAAATTCTTACCTGAAGCGTGGTTAATTTGGCCGTAGTCGTTACCATTTCGCTTTCTGGTCGGTTGGGACAATATTTCGGAAAAAGTATCATGAGTTATCTAATATGTCATACATCCGGTGAAAGAGCTCGATAAGGCGGGGTACATGCAGCAAACTGCTTGAAAATTGATACAGAAATAACAGAGTTATTGCAAAATGTCTTACCTGAAGCGAGGCGAGTTGGCATCAAATTTTGTGCAAAACATAAACTGAGTTTACCGTTATGTTTTGATAAACCGTCGGTGCTGTTATAACATCTCGTAACTACGGTTTGATTCAAGCCGTAGTTACGAGATTTTATAACAACACCAACGAAATACTATTTATTTGTCCGAAATTACGTCACGGTTTACTTGATAAAATCGTTCCCTATTGTCGGTAGTCGTTATCCATCCCATCATGCACAATCCCCACCGTGTATAGAGGCCTAGGTTGTATCTTTTAAGGAGATTTCGCTTCAGATCATTACACACGCACTCAAATAAAACCATGTGACGCATTCGCTTTATGTACTGTTAGCCTAGTGACCACGTCCTCATTTTGAGCAATATTTAGTGTTTAACTTGTACCACCCAACGAAGCAAAGGCTGAAAAATTTGCTAGTCGTTTCGGTTTATGCTTCGCAAATATTCTTTGTCGCTTTCTTAAACATGGTATACATTAGAATGATTGAGGAGTTTGTGTCAACATTAGAATAATGATTCACAAAGTGCAAACTTGTAACAAGTTTCAAGTGCAAACTTTTAAATAGGACAGGCATATCAGCCTATTGTTTAGTGCGTTGGTTTGAGTTTATTGGGGTTTTACGCCGTTTTCAACTACCAGGGTCATATCGCGGCGGCTGGAGCACCTAACCGTGGGTTCCTGGTATTTCTCGCACCAGTACAACCACAATATCCAAACCGAGCCTCCAGCTGCTCTCTCACATAGATGATTCACACCCATTGGTGAGAGACAAATGACTTTTGTCAAATGTCAGAATGGATACTGGCCGAGCCGGGGTTCGAACTCGAGACCCCTGGATTGACAGACTCCGACGTAACCGACTGAGCTATCCGGGCTCGGCTGTTTAGTGCGTTGGAGTAGTTGAGAGATTCTGTGCGAACTAGCACGCCAGATGATGAACGAATCGACGACGATGATGATGATGGTGGTGGTGGTGTGGCTGGCTGCAGATTAGGAATGTTTTAAGAAATAACCGCGTTTATATAATTGATATGCACTTTCTCACGAAAGCTTGGCATTAAGTATGCAAAACAAGCAAGTGAAACTATATATCGGATCCCGGATTTCTATAGACTCTCTAATGGGGTTCGAACATACAAAATGTGTATTCGTTTTCCTCTATTACGCTGTTTTTTACTGAAATGCTTAATCATCCCAACCCCATGCCCCCCCGTTTACATCTTATTTAGGACTGCTCCAATTCGAAATGATGTCCAGACATGCAAGGATGCAGATGCCCCCCCCCCCTTCTCATGAGAGAGAAATTTATGTATCTGCGCATAGCTCCGAAGTATGAAATATGTAATAGTTATCATTGAAATCTGTGAGAAAAAATATGAAAATGCTGGTTATGAGCCATTTTCTTTTCTCGCAATGCACCAGAAAAATGTCTTGCTTGGGAAGGATTAAATGGAAAGATGTCGGATATATTGGTGCAAAAAAAAAAAAAAAAAAAACAACAACAACAAAAAAAAAAAAAACAGGAACCAGTTTCATTTTTAAGACATTTTTTGTCTTACCGATGACTTATGACAAGTTTAGGACAAGAAACGCGTATCGCCAATTTATCAAGACCTGGGGCCCGTATTATCAACGCTTATCTTTTGCGTAGTTACTTGTAACAACAAACCTGATTGGTCCAATTAGACTGGTACCCATTCGTGTAAATAACTGAATTTACGACTGGGAACAGGTACTGCACACTGTCCTTTGATTGGTCAATTGAAAAAATCGATAGACCAATGAAACGGCTCGGTGTATGGAAAGCGTTACCTGTCCAGGCCGTCTGAGTGACCGTCAGATATTAGCTATTACCGTACTTAAATCCGTAGTAGATTTCAGGTACGGGAACCAGACTATGGTCCAATCTGATTTCTCGTTGAAAATACGAGCCCCCATCGTCGCTAGCCAAGGTTGAACCCACCTACGTTTGTGTTCGATGTTTTGCAAATGGTTTAATCGGTGACTGAACCATTCGCCATACACAATATGATCTATTCAGTGTGTGAGTAAATTACTTCGACACGAATTTTGTGATAGATTAATTTTTTTCACCAAGCACGCAGAGACAGAGCCAACCCCCGGAGACAGAGCCAGCCGCCAGAGACAGAGCCACCGATAGAAATTGCTCAAATTTTACGGTTGCCAATCATTTCTAAGGTTTTGTTACATGGGAAAGCAATGTCTGATCGAGATTATCCCTCGATTAGTATATCACATGTTTTGGCTGCAGCAATTGGCTATTTACCGTTGAAATGTACATGAAAACATGATGTCAACAAGAAAAAATCACATAGGGTCGACCCACGACGACAATGATCCTGTGAAAACCCTGCCGACTTTGAACACTGTGTATAACCGTACAGTGAGCCAAACCGGAAGTGCCACCGACTGTACGCACACATATCACTAGTTCACCTCAAATATTTCAACAGTCATTTTTTTCGTATCGAGGTAACTTTTTATCTATTCATCGCTTTTGAACGCGGTTTGCGATTATAAATGGCGAACTGAACATACCTATCATTTAAGTTCTTCGTTACGTCCTGAAACGGCGCATTTGTCTCCAAATCAGGATTTAGCACTCGCAATCACCGAGTTTCGTTCCATTTTGGCCGTGGTTGTGACATATTTTTCTCCCGAAAGATATGTTTCGACACACAATACATAGTGTTTTACTGATGGAAAAGTCGTTTAATCTACTATTTCGAATACCCAATTCTCCGTTTTGCAACGGGAGCTCGGATTTTTGAAAAAAGGCCTACTGAAAACAACCACCCTGTTGCCAACAACTGTACGACTAGTTTCCAAAATGTTTTTCGTTACCGTACGACTAGTTCGTCGTTACTGTATGACTAGTGTCCAGTATGTAATGCATGTTTAGGTTTGATTTACTGGGGTTTTACGCCGTTCTCAATTGATATGGTCATATCGCGGGGGCTGGAGCACCTAACCATAGGCACCTGGTTTTTTTTTTTCATACTAGTACTGGCACAACACCGTAACCAAGCCTCTAGCTACTCGCCCACATAGGTTAACGATATCAAACCATTGGAGAGCAGCGGCGGATCCAGGATTTCTGTGAGGGGGGTTCGGACATTCTAATGGGGGGGTTGGATATACAAAAGGGGGTTCGTTTTCCTTGTTTTATGCAATTTTGACTGAATTTCTGCATGAAAATGAAATAATCAGGCTATGGAGGGGGGTTCGTTTGAACCCCCCGAACCCCCTCTGGATCCGCCACTGGGAGAGGGACAATTTTGTCAGAAAGGATATTTGCCGCGGCCGGGTATCGAACCCGGGACCTTTCGAGTAAGAGTAAGATGCGCTACCAACTAGCTAAGGGCCATCGCCATCCACGGTGTGGACCAACTGTATTCGAAATTACATATTCATGAGTAAAATATGAATATTTATGAGCGTAACCAAGGAAAATAACAAATATTTGTGTATTCTAATAGCACTTAAAAACTGTTGTAAATGAAGTTTTATAACTTTTATAACGCATCTAAGTTAATTTCATTGGCAATAAGAACAGTTTCCATCAGAACCGTTTAAAAATGACATATATCTAAGGTACACAACAATATTTTTTTTTGTATTTTTGTATTTTTTTCGCAGCATGAAATATCATATAAATTATCTTAAATAATGCAAAATTTAAAGTGACATTTCACAATTACTTTTACATAAATTTTACTTTTATTCTATCTTAACCCTTTCCCAAACATCAAAATTCAATAGTGATCTACTTCAAAAACAGCCACAAATGACAAAGTGGAAGTTATTAAAGATATAATTTGTTTAAAATATGGCATAGAAAATATTGAGACAAAAGGAGAAACTGCTGGTTATCAGCAGTTTCTTCTTTTGTTTCAATGTTTTCCTAAGCCTTTTCTATTAGGGACGTCAAAACCAGGTCTTGTTTGGGAAAGGGTTAAAGAGCATGTTTTCTTATGAAAATTCTGAAAATTTCAAGCCAAAATATTGAACCGTTTACGAGAAATATATATTTTTGTGCTAAAGTTAAAAAAAATTGTTGTGGACAACAGTTCAGATTTATATAGAATTTGTCATTTCTGTCTCAACTTTGAAGGCGTATTTTTCGCTTATAGATAACAATTTCAAAAACCTGACAGCGTTTCTACGCATTAGAATAAATGATCTTTGCATCAAGACATACTTAAATGAAATAAATGTGAAATGTCACTTTAATGAAACATTTGCTCGTAATTGTTTAGTATAGATAGAACATGGAAATAGATCTCGGGGTCTGCCAAACTATTAAGTAATCATTTCTGTCGTATTTAAGTCGCGCCATGTCGTCTAATCCTCGCTAAAACAATGTTTAATCGCATTCAAATTAAGTGTTCGAGATACTTTTTCAATCCTGGAAAATAAACGTCGCTGAAAATGAGGGTACAAAAGCAAGTCGCAATGAAACAATGTGTCACATTGATGACCGGTTGAATAGGGATTCAAATGTACAAGGTCCACTATCCGTAGCTTTTTGCTGCAGACGACAAATCAGATGTTGACGAAGATTTAAAGATTTGTGTGCAATCTAGCACAGACAATATTGAGACAATAGGAGAAAATGCTGTTTGGGACCTTTTCTCCTTTTGTCTCGCTGTTTACCAAGCCTTTTATACTAAGAATGACAAATCCGGGTCTTGTTTTGGAAAGGGTTGGCAAACAACCAGCATTGAACGTGACGTTCAACCTTCATTTAGCCTCTCTTACAACCGTCGTGCGTCTTTATAAATCGTATGTCTTCGGAGATTCTGCTGCGTTCAGTCTGCGTCGTGGTTGCGTCCACCAAAATTGTACGTTGCACGTGCGTGCATCGCACAACGATGCCTACGTTTTAGACGCAGGCCGCACGCAGACGCACGTACGACCAGTTGTAAGAGTGCTGAAGCCGGTCGTACGTGCTCCCGCGCGCATTCTGCGTCTAAAACTTACGTATAGTCGTGCGATGCACGCACGTGCAACATGCGATTCGGAGGACGCAACCACGACGCAGACTGCACGTAGCAAAGAATAGACTGTAGAATTCTTTGCTACGATCATTCTGCTTCTTTCAGAACGCCAGGAGCACGCAAGACAGAAGAACTGAGCTCTTGCGACAGACGTGCGTGTGACGTATGGATATTAAACAGATTCCAAAAATAATCACAAAGAAGGCGCTTTTTCCACGAAAGGGATTCATACCTTAAACCTGCTTGTACATGTTTTAAGCCTCTCTCACAACCCGTCGTGCGTCTTTATAAATCGTGCGTCTTCGGAGATTTTATAAGGACGTGCGACAGGTTGTAAGAAAAGCTTATATAATGAAGCATTTTATCGTACAGTTGATCCATTCCGAAAAGGCAAAACATAGGATTTTTCCAATTTGAAAGCTATTGCAGATGACATATTTATTCAATGTTAATAAAGAAAGCTTGGATAGACCGGGTTAGATTTTCCCTAAAAATTTGACTTGCAATATTCTGCAAGTGGCTTTTGAAACCAATAACAAAAAGAGAAATGCACTAGCAAATAACCCTCTCTCTAGTATCAATGAAGTTTGTGCTACATGTAGACTGGGTTAATGGTTATGTATTGACAAACCGTCGGCGTTGTTACAAAATGTCGTAACTACGGTTTGAATCAAGCTGTAGCTATGCGATTTTATAGCGACACCCACGATATACTATTTGTTTGTCCGAAATTTCGTCACTGTTTACTGGATAAAATCGTTCCCTATTTTATCTTCATTTATTTTACTTGCGAAAAAATCATGTTGCAGAAATAATCACTAGCAATTTTCAATTTTGACTATCAAATTGCCAGTATGCTAGTTGAAATTCGAGCCCTGACAGATGTAACGTTTTGCTCAGAAACTGTCGAGGTAAATAAAGAAAAGGTTGGAATCTCAACATTTTCCTCTTCTATCTCGATGATTTCCCACATGTTCTCTATTTTGGACGTTAAAACGGTCGAAACCAGATCGTGCATGGAAAAGGATTTGAACAAGTTTACTGACAGACAGACGACGGACACACCGCCATGACACTAACCCGCTGGCATGACAGCCAGTGGAGCTAAACAAGAAAGCATTTGAGAACAAAGAACGTATGACAATGTGTTTTGCTATCTTTGGAGGTCGGCGTATAGATAAACATGAACAGACCAGACTCCTGGTATTTCGCATGAGTGTAAAGGCGCTTGTTACTGGCATTTTATTCCTTAAAGTTGTCCACCCTTAAAAAGATTCAGGTAACTTCGGAATTTATCGGAGGACATCGTTAAAGTGACATTTCAGAATTTTTTGTCATAAATTTTACTTTTATTTTTATCTGAAAGAGCATATTTCCTTATGAAAATTCTGAAAATTTCAAGCCAAAATATTGCACCGTTTACGAGAAATTTATGTTTTTGTGTTAAAATTGAACAAATTGTTGTGGACAACAGTTCGGATTTATATGCAATTTATCGATTATGTGTCAACTTTAAATGCGTGTATCTCGCTTACCCGCAACAACTTAAAAAAACTAATAGTGTTTATACTCATTAGAATACCCAATCTTGGCATCAAGACATACTTTAAAAAATTGAAATCAGAATGAAATGTCCCTTTAACATTCGTTGGTGGGAAGTGCCGACTTTTTCTAACTCATAACGTTTCCGTACAGATGAAATATTGTACGAGTGTTAACGTCACTCGAACAAAATCCGACGTCGCGTGAATCTCATTAGGAGTTGACTACCGTAACCCATTACTAGACAGCAAAGGCTTAGAATACATTCAAAGATGTTGTAGACGACGATTTCAAGTATATCAAATTTCATATGTTCTGTTTTTTTCCTATTTTTTTGTTTTTTTTTTTTTTTGTTTTAATAAAGGAAAAACATTAGGGAAATGAAGAACTTGCTTGTCACAAGCAATTTCTTCATTTTCCACCACGTTTTTAAAGCATTTATCTTGTGTGTCGCCAAAAGATGTCATTGTGTGGTAATGGGTTAAAAACAAATTTTCTCATAGTTACATAAGTCATCATCAGTCAGAAAGTCGTTTTATTGTTAGAATATTTTGATCTTATTCAACGATCAATATTGAGACAGACTTAACCAATATCTTCTCCTTTTTTGGGACTCTCTCTCTTTATCGTGGGTTTTTCTGCCTAACTGTAAGACAATTTTGACGAACCAAGATAAATGAGCGCTATCTTTTAATATTGTTTTTTAAAACATTTTACTTTACAAAGCACAAATCAATGTTCAATTTTGATGTGAAACACTAATTGGATCGTTTTATGCTGTCCAGAAAAAATGATTTCAATAACTGATTACTAGAAACGAGTAATACCTTTTTTTTTTTTTTTTTTTTTTTCAAAAATATGAAGCCTTCTGCAAATAGAAAAAAAGGATTTTTCTCCAATATTCATAATTACCTTTATATAAAATAAATATTATCTAAAAACCCGGTCGTTAGTTCTGCATTTTATATCTTTCACCTATATACTCCAATTTATTTTTTCATTGATTCACTTCCTTAGCCCTTTCCAAAGCACTAAAATTATTGATTATACGTAGGGCTACCGAAAACGTTGTAAAAAAAGAAAAAAAAAAGATGATCAAAAATTTCTCCTTTTTGCTAAATGTTTCGCAATATTGTACAATTTCTGTTAATTTTGAAATGCCAATTAATTAATTTATTCCTTCTGCAAAATCTTAACGAGTGTGTAATATTGATATTTTGAAACGTGATAAAATTGTCACTGTCTAATGCAGACGACAAAGTGGATGCTGATAAAGGATTTGTACACAAGATAACTATGAAAATATTAAGATAAAAGGAGAAAATGCTGGTTATTAAGAGTATCTTCTTTTGTCTTAATGTTTTCCCAAGTCAAAGGGTTTTACACTCTTGCAAATATATTAGCTGACACTGAATGTTAGAACTTATTAATTCTACATTTAACCCTTTCCCAAACGGCCAAAATAGGTTCAAGTTTGAAAGCTGATGCATACTACAAAATGGATCTTCTTCATGAAGGTAATGTGTGTAAATAATAAAACTGAGAAAGCATTGGGGCAAATGGAGAAAATACTAATTATCAGCATGTTCTTCTTTTCCCTCAATGTTTTCCCAAACTTTTTCTGTAAAAGACGTCAAACCAAGTCTTGTTTGGGAAAGGGTTAAAAGCCAACTAGACATCCTGTCATGGATTGTTTTCAGTATTGGTCAGTTTGTTCTTTTTAAAAAGACAGGAAAAACACGAAACACCAGCCAGTTCATCCACAACTGTTTATGCTGTGATGTAGATATTTGTGGAATTATGGAATATAAAGTGCACTTTCTTCACTTGAAGTCCTTGTCCTCTTTCCGTCCTTTGTTTTCTTCAATTTCCCGATAGCTGCAATACGTGTTCAGTCCATATTTCAAAAACAATTGACATGTCCTGTTCCTTTCAATTCTTAAATCTAACAGTAACAGGCATCTTAAAACAATGCAGGTGATGATGATCTTTGTGTCTGTCCTTGAACTTCTCGTTTACCTGTTTTGCATACAGTACACTGAAAAATAATAGAAAACATCAAATTAGCTCTTTTCCAAACTACACAATTTTCCCAATTTAACCCTTTCCCAAACACGACTTGGTTTTGACGTCCCTAATACAATAGGCTTTGGAAAACATTGAGACAAAAGAAGAAAATGCTGATAATCAAATGCTGATAATCAGCATTTTCTCCTTTTGCCTTAATATTTTCTGTGATATATTTTACACAAAGCCTATCTTTAACATCCATTTTGTCATTTGTGGCAGTTTTTGAAGTGGATTGTCCTCAAATTTGTCGTTTGGGAAAGGGTTAAAAGCTGTTGCGGTTGACAAAATGGATGTTGAACAGAAAAAATTGTGTAATACACAGCATTTCTGGAAAAAATTGAGATAGCAGAGGACCATAAAAGCACTAAATCCATCACCAGATCCAAGTTAAGAGAAGGGGAGAGGGGACAGGATGGGGGAATGTACCACGTGTTAATTTTTTTGTAACCAACCAGACGGCAACACTAGGGCTGTGACTTAAGCACACTTCACAATGAGTTCTGGCTCGCTCAAAAATGTAAATTTTTCGAATTAACTGAATAGAGCAAAGCCAGAGGGTGATGTAAACAAATGCTATGGAAGATTCTAACAAAGAAACCTTAGCGTTACAGTATTTGATACTAATATTGATCCAGATCAAACTGCACTTTACCATTCTTGAAACAATCACTTGTTTTGACAATCTACATTAAATTAAAATGATACTAATATAATTTCGCAGCTTATACTCTATGGATTTAGATGAGATAAAGTTCGCCGTACGTGCATTTGAGAGGGCCATTCCAGGGTGTAACTCGACTTTGCCCCGAATCCAGTGGTTTCTTCTAACAATCTAGCGAAAAAAAATTACTGTGCACGTGAACGCTATCCACTTTCGATTTTTAACGAAAAATACTGACTTGATTATTTGAAAGAAGAAACTCAGATTATTTGACCTAGAGACATAGTGTCTGGCCATCACTCATACTCAGAATGCCTGCTTGATACATGTATAGCGGACGAGAATTGACCTGGCAGAGCTTTCCATTCGATTAGCATGGGCTGCTCTGCCAGAAAATTTCTCGTGAGGTATATATTGAGTACATGTATATTTAAAAAGCCTCAATTAACAAAAGGGTTGCTGGTTTAGGGAGAAAGAATACATCTTGAAATGAAGTATAAAGCTCTTAATTAAATGCCTAATACCCCCTGCTTACATTTCCTAAGAAAAAATAAACACAAAACAACAAAGCAATTAACTGGAGTAACGAAATCCAGCCCATCAATACATTGTTATGGTGACACTAGTCGTACAGTTGTTTGGCGACAGGTTGTTGACTAGTGATTCTGTACACTTGTCACTAGTCGTACAGTCAGTCGGAAGACAGGGGTGTAATTCTTCGCTAAATACTCAGGAGTGTATAATAACTAGGCGAAAACAGGGACATAAGGCTTCAAGAAAAAAGATTGGCCTGTCTATATGTGCGTGTTTCATCAAAATCCATGCACTCAGTAACGAAAAATGACATTGGAAACACAAATTTGATGGGCTGGAAAAATGAAAAGTCAGTGATTTGCAACCGAAATTACTGTTTGATGGGTAAAGTATACATACTATCATAAAAATCATCACCCAGGCTGAACAACGTTTAATTCCGCTCATCAACATCGAAAACCGCGTTTAGATCCGATTCATAGGCTTTCATCAATCTCGATATGAAAACGTGAACCTATTTGTTTATCGATGTGAACTAGTGATATTTTTGCGTACAGTCGGTGGCACTTCCGGTTTGGCTCACTGTACGGTTATACACAGTGTTTGAAGCCCACAGAATTAGAACAGGCAGATAAATGGTCTTAGGGGAGCATGACATTCCCGGTTTTTCGATTTTAAGCACCAGAAGAAAATAAATGAACAACAAAGTTGAACACTCACCTGTTTTTGTAAAAAAAATCGCGACCCCAGAGACAGAGCCACACATGGCCGGAAGCGCCCCAGAGGATTTAAGCGGCAGAGCCAATGGCTCTGTCTCTGTAGTTTCCGTACCGTGATACAGCTAGATCTATTAATCAAATAAATTCTTCATTAATGTAAGACTTGGGTAATGCACTTCCTGTATTTGTAATCGTTATATTTCGACTTATTCTGTGACGTCCGTAAGTAAAAAAAAAATATAAATTTGAGAGCAATGAAAATTGCCTCCCTTGAAACCGTCTTGAAGTTTTAGTAGTGTAGAAAACACAAAGGAAAATGTAAATACTCAGTTAAAGACGATTTCTTCTATTAGCAAAGATTATCATATGTTATTCGAATTGTTTTAAAAATATCAGTAGTTAGACCACTAATTGATATGAAATCAGTCGTCACTAGATTTTACTTTGATAGGACTAGTACATAATTTTATGCTGTCAGTCAAAATATCAATTTACCTACCAATCAATCAATCAAAAGTGAAATCGCATGCTTGATAAATTTGAAATAAGAATCAAGTAGAATGGAACATTTACAATGTCTTATGATTTTCCGGTTGTCCATAATAATCAAGGTACAAGAGCCGTCAGAGACGGACAATGCTCCCCGAATAAGGCATTGTCACAATAAATGTATGTCACAGAGAGCTAACGTAAAGATAACAAATGTTAAGCCCCCCCCCCCCCCTTTTCCATGACATATTTTTATACACAAATTTCAAAAGGTTTTATGGTCAAGGGCATCTGATTTGCTACTCAAATATGAAATTTCATCATTTTTTAATTCTGACCATTAGACTAGGAGAAATTAGAGAACAAACTTTATTTTACCTTTAAGTCCCCTTTTCCCGTGACGAGGCCTCAAATCCAAAACCCGGGAAAAGACAGTGGCATTATGTAATAGGGAGTTCACATAGTAAGTTTGATTTGATTTGGCCCAAGGGTTATGGAGAAATCGCTCCGGACGGACGGGCGGACATAATGACGGACGGACAGGACCGGCGGACGGACGAACAAAACGGCGACTATATGCTCTCCCTTCGGGGAGCATAAAATATCCACAATGAGTCCATTTTGAGATTCATACGATGTCGATTTCTTTCGGGCGACGTCGTAAATGTTCGGCGGTATCCGAACTGGGCCTAGTTACGAAGACGAAAAAAATCCACACTTCCTATTGCCGAAATAGATCTATTACGACACCACCCGAAATATACCTACTTCGTTTGAATCTCTATTTCGGAGATCAGGTACAAAAGAAAAGACCTACCTTTTTAAGTAGCCATCCCAGCAATGTTTTGGTTTCCATTTTTCGCATTCCTGTGAGCAGATCTTTTGACTGAAAAGAAAAAAAAAAAAAAAAAAAAAAAAATAAAATAGTATGTAGGCTAAATAGACAATTATAAATATTTGAGTCGGGATCTGGAAAAATGTCCCTCGTGACATTGAGATCAACATGGATAGAGATCAGTCTGTGCATACGAATAGTCTGATCAAGATCTATGCTGTTCTTTAACCATTTCCCAAACGACAAAATTTTAAGGCGGTCCAATTTGAAAGCTGCTGCAGACGACAAAGTAAATGACCACAAAAGGCCAAAATGTTTATGTTATAGCCAAGAAAATATCGAGGCAAAAGGAGAAACTGCTGGTTATCAGCAGTTTCTTCTTTTGTCTCAATGTTTTCCCAAGCCAATTCTATTAGGGACGTCAAAATCAGGTCTCTTTTGGGAGAGAGTTAATAGCTTGTTCGTGACCTTTAGCAGAGACATAAAATAAACACTATATAATTATACTGGCCAAAAGTTCTAACCGGCCACTTTAAAAATGACGATAACCTTCTTGAAAGTTATCACATTTTAATGAAATTTGATATGTGAATTTTTAAACATAATGTACGTGGATTCTCATGAAGATCTACCTATTTTTATCCAATTTGGATACGTAATAAAGGAAAAGCTTAAAAGAAAAGAAAAACTAGACATGTTACACCTTCAACAATTCAAATTCCACAAATCGTTAGCTGCAACCAAGACCAAGAAAACAAGAGCCGTCACAGACGGATTATGCTCCCCGAATAAGTGTTTGTCACAAAATAAAAACTATCATACATTAAGCCCCCTTTTCCCATGACAGCTTTTTTGTACACACATTATTTATAGAATATGGTCTAGAGCATCCTATTTACTACATGAGCACAAAATTTCATTAAATTCTGCCCATTAGATGAAGAGAAATAAGAGAAAAACTAATTTTTACACTAAGGCCCCTTTTTCCATGACGCAGCCTTAAATTTACAAACGGAGAAAAAGGTCCCTAGGTATTGACCCAGGGAGTTCACATGTGAAGTTTCATTGAATTTGGTCCAAGGGTTGCTGAGATATGGCTGTGGACGGACGGACGGACGGACGGACGGACGGACGGACACACGGACACACGGACGGACGGACGGACGGACGGACAGCGTGGCGACTATATGCTCCCCCGAAATTTTTTCGGGGAGCATAAAAATTGGAAAACTTTGTCAATTTTGTGTGACTTTTGACTGCAGAAGAAACAGAAAGAATAGGAGGCATGGTAAAACGGTTTTTAAATTCAACCGGCAAAACTTTTTATCTAGTGAATATGCTCAAATATTGTCTTGTGTGGAAAAACGATGCAACAAACTATTTTTTACACATACCCTACAATTTTAAGCTCGTCGGTTAAAGGATTTTCGAAGAAAAACGTGTTTGAGGTGTTGTTTTGAGGAACCCTTTATCTGCATACATACCGGTAAGCTCTTTCGTTTTCTTCTAGGGCCATAATGCCGTGAACAATTGTCAAACACTTTCTATTTTTTTCTTAGTCTATGTTGCAGCTAACGATCCACACGATCAAAATTACTACATTGACAAAATTTCGAGCTCTTGCTTGACACAAAACATATATACCGTTGAAGATGAATATCACTTTTTATTATTATGTCCGAAATATACAGATTTAAGAAATCTTTATTTTAAAAGTGAATGGTTAAATGCGTACCCGACAAAGGATTTATCTTATAGAATTATGTCAGATAAAAACGAAACAAGCACCAAATCATTATCCAAACATTTAATAGAAGCTTTTGAATTTAAAAGAGCATAATGTTACACCTTAGATAGTATGCAGAACTAGATCGTAATATATTTCATGTGGTTAGTCACTCTATTGAAATGAATTTTGTAAAATGTTGTAATATGGGCCGGTGGCCTAAGAATTACTGATTATTGAATATGTTCTGTTATGTTATTTAAAAGCGATTGCATGTTTGTATCCATCAGAGATAGCATTACATACCCTTTTACAAAGGCAGTTGTTTCTATTTCGACAATCTTACGGAATTTTAAACGAACGTATTCTAAATTAGCAATTTAGGAGCAATCTCCTAAATTATTTGAAATGCCTTTGTACCCAAAACGTCTTTGGTTTGAACTATTGCATATTCGCAATAAAGCTATAGGTTAACCCATTACTACACAATGACTCTTTTTTACTCCCTACAAGTTAATGACTTTGGAAAACATTTTGAAATATGAAGAAATTGCTTGTAACAAGCAATTTCTTCATTTTTCACAATGTTTTCTACCCAAAATGATCTTCTTTTTTTTTTAATTTCATTCACTTGAAATTTGTCGTCTGCAACATCTTTGAATCTAGAGCAGTATAAATTATTGTCGTTTGGTAACGGGTAAGGTTTTATAAAATATCTTTTTTCTCGTCCACACCTTCAAATTTGGACCACCATAATTGGTTGTTGCTGGAAAAGGGCTACAATTTACTATGCCTTTGCAGTTGCTTTGAATTTGATCAGCCTCAACCATTTTCCAAACAAGTTCAGCTTTGGCGTCTGCACATGTTATAGAAAATAAGTAATGAAAAACACATTGAAACAAAAGAAGAAAATGTTGATAATCAACCCTTTCTTCTTTTGTCTCAATATTTTCCTGTGCTAAATTGTACACAAATCCTTTTTTCTTGATATTAATTTCGTTGTCTGCAGCAGCCTTCAAACTGAATGATCAAGCTTTTAACGAATCCAAGAACGGAAAGTAGTACCTAACATTCTACCTCAATGTAACATAATAAGGGTTGAAATACCCCTGTTATCTCTATGACAAGACGGTTTATCAAATTTTATGGATGTTTGAAAATAGAAAGTGATTCATACGAGATTTGGTTCTCTTCACTCTCGAGAAGAATTTTTATGAGCCACAGGTAGCAGTAGACAAAATGACAAAAAAAGTCTCGTTTATTTTTATTAACTGAAAATGGAGTGGAATCCATTGAATGAAACTTGTCAATATATAATGATGAATGAGACGGATTTGTTTTTCATTTTTTCTTCGACACTGTCAAATTTATGGAAAATGACCATAAAATGGCTTTTTAGAGCAATATGGATCCGATCAGCATTTGCATACACACAGTTTGATCAAGATCCATGATGCTGTTCTCTAAACGCTAATTCGTGACCAGTAATAAAATCTAATAACCGTAAAGGTGTAGGGCTTAGAATGAAAGAAGATCTGAGATGCACTTCGGCACATGCTGATCTGGAAACATGGTACAGTCGACACATGTTATGTCGACATCGGATTAGTCGAGTTTCCGCTAAGTCGAAGTGAAAGTCTGGTCCCGTTATCTCCAATGGACATCAAAACGGTAAATAAGATAATTTCGAATTAAATATAGCCATTGAAATTTAGTAGGAAAAGGATAGAAATTGCTCGTTTCGAGCAATTTCTTTCCTTTTCCTACTATGTTTCAATTATTAAGGCACTTGATAAGCAACGAAAATGCTCAAATGGCATTCTATTCGAAATCCAACAAAATCGGACGAGTCGAACTCCGGATATGTCGAGATAATTTGACGGCCCCTCTGACTTTGACACAACGAGTGTCGACTGTAGTCTGAATTGCTACAAGGGACCTTTTCGCATATCCCACCATATATGACCTTATAATTGCTTGAAGCATAGATGTGTGAGAGAAGCATGGATCTTGATCAGACTGTTGACCTGGAAGTCCATGTAAAGCTCCGTTCGTAATCTCAGTTAATAAATATAGCAAAAAGTTTATATTTAAAATTAGACTAAAAGTCTACATTAATTTCTTTCTTTTTAATATTAGTATAAAGAAAACAAAACGCTGATTTTTGTGTTTCATTAAATTTCAAGGCCAGACGATCAACTGATTGAAATTCGCCTGATAATCGATAAAAAGTGCAAAATCTAGAAAAAAGGACAAGTTTGTTCTAATTTCACCCCAAGATCAAACTTGAGTGGAGAAATCGCGCCAAGATTTACGGGGTAGCATTTTTAATTAAACATTTATTCAAGAACTTGCTTTACTACGTGCTTTTTGTGCGGTATTTTTTGCCAGACTACCACGTAATGAAATGCGATGAAACAAAACTAGACGTCTTGAAAAAGACCATGTTCTATTATGTAAACAGGGTTAATTGGATGACTCGCAAGGCGCAGCCAAGAGCTAAATAAATAAGATGGAGTTATGACATTTCAAAAAAGCAATAGTTCATCAAAACCTATTTTGTAGGTACTCATTACAGTCCTATCTTATCAGTTGCTCTTGAAGTATTTCTTGGCATCGTCCCTTTCCCAAACAAGACCTGGTTTTGACGTCCATAGTAGAAAGGGCTTGGGAAAACATTGAAACAAAAGAAGAAACTGCTGATAACCAGCAGTTTCTACTTTAGCCTCAATGTTTTCTATGCTCTATTGCACAAACATGTTTGGTTTGATTGATAACATAAAATATTATATTGTTGTCTACAACAGCTTTCAAAGTGGACCTGTCTCATTTTTTTCGTTTGGGAAAGGGATTTATTACTGTAGGGACTAACTTCGTCAGGCCAAGACCCTAGTAAGTATATTTCAGAATATAGGGTTTACCCTTTCCCAAATTACAAACATTCAGACATGTCCAATTCAAAAGCTGCTCCAAAATTGGACAAAATTGCTGATGAAAAAGATAGGTATAGCGTACAATATGAAAGGCTAAGAAAATATTGAGGCAAGAGGAGAACATGCTGATGATCAGCATTTTCTTCTTTTGTCTCGATGTTTTCCCAAGCATTTTCTGTTAGGGACGTCAAAACTAGGTCTTGTTTGGGAAAGGATTAAAGGGCCAGCTAAAAGACCTACTTTTAAAATTCCTTGCCAGTAAATGGATACATAAAAATCCTTTTCGTCGGTTTTATGAGCCTGAAGGGCCCACCTGGAACAGTTCTAACAATCAAAAGTGTCTATTTGGCGATTATGTACAGATAATACGCTCATTAATCTTCATGGTTAGATTAAGGCACGTGGAATCCGTTTACTGAAATAGCCACCCCAGGACTTGCTGGAAATTTTAAAAAGAAGTTTCTCTCATTTCGATACACTGGTTGGAAATTGGTTCAAGAAATGTGATGTTATGTCTATAGATAGAAATTTCGAAAAAAAAAAAAAAGAAAAGAAAACACCTTTTCTTTCGGCAAAGACTATTATTGTAGAGCAAAATACGTCCTAGATTTTTGATGAAACAGACCCATGATTATTTGCATTTTCTCCATTTGTCTCAATGCTTTCCTTTACGTTCTTTCTTATTTATATCAATGCAAAGTCTAGTTCATACTATGTTTAACCCATTCCCACATATTGACTCTTTTTGCCGCCCTACAAGTTATTTGCTCTTGAAAACATTGTGGCAAATGACGAAATCACTTGTCACAAGTAATATCTTCATTTCCCCACAATGTTTTCTACCACAAAAGAAAAAAATGTAAAATTTCATTCACTAAAATGATCTTTTGTAACATTTTAGAAATTGGACCAGTCTAAAAAATTTCCGTCTGTTAACCCATTACCAAACGTCAAAATTTGGACCTGTCGAAATTCAAAGATGTGACAGACGATCGACAATTTGAAGTGACTGGAATTGTGTTTTCTGACGGTGTTTTGAGGTTGAAAACATTGTGGGAAATGAAGAAATTGCTTGTCGCAAGCAATTTCTTCATTTTCCATGATGTTTTCCAAAGCTAAATCTTGTGAGGAGTCAAAAAGACCCACTGTGCGGTAATGGGTTAATGGGTAAAACGGTAAATCTACACAATTTCTTTTTTCATATCACTGAATAGATCATTAATCAAGATGATTGATGTCTCACATAATCCCACTAATTAATCATAGACTGGTTACCAGTAAGTGCAAACTTATCACTTTACTTAACCCTTTCACAAACGACAAAAATTTAGGTACGTTCCAATCTGAAAGCTGCTGCAGACGACAAACGGCATGTTGATAAAGATAAGATTTGTGTATGATACAGCTCAGAAAATATTGAGACAAAAGGAGAAACTGCTGGTTGTCAGCAGTTTCTTCTTTTGTCTCAATGTTTTCTAAAGCTCGGAAAATATTGAGACAAAAGGAGAAACTGCTGGTTGTCAGCAGTTTCTTATTTTGTCTCAATGTTTTCCCAAACCGATTTTATAAGGGACGTCGAAATCAGGTCTTGTTTGGAAAAGGGTTAACCCTTTCCAAAATCAAGCGAAAAGTTAGGGTGGTCCAATCTGAAAGCTGACAAGGCAACAAAAAGGAGGATGACAAAGACAGAATTTGTTTTAAACATTTAGCACAGAAAATATTGAGGCGAAAGGAGAAAATGCTGATATTCAGCATTTTCTTTTTTTCGTCTCGATGTTTTCACAAGCCTTTTCTATTAAGCCAGGTCTTGTTTGGGAAAGGGTTAATTTTTTCTCAATTAATGACATAATTTTATTCAGACTCCAAAATGCACAAACATATTTCATATTACTTGGTAGATGATGAAGATAATTAACCCATTACCAAACGACAAAATTTTAGACTGCTCCGATTTGAAAGCTGCTGCTTACGACAAATATGGTGTTGTTAAAGATAGTATTTGTGAACAATATAGCTCAGAAAATATTGAGACAAAAGGAGAAAATGCTGATTATCAGCATGTTCTTCTTTTTCCTCAACGTTTTCCCACACCAATTCTAACGGGCCGTCAAATTATAGATAGGTGGGGCAATGACTTTCAAAATGCAATATTTAATTCTTTGTTAATAAAACCATTATGATGTGGGTACTCATTGAAATCGTCTGCTCACCGAGACGATTCAAATGAGTACCCACAACACATGGTTCGGATTTGAAATAACACATTTAGAATGCCTTCGCCAGAAACCAACGACAGGAATGGAATTCACCACCTATAACAAAAGTTATCATGAAAAACAGTTAACTCTTTCCCAAACGGCACAATTTTTGGGTGTTCCAATTTGAGAGCTGCTGCAGACCTCAATATGACGAAAATTGTGTACGAAAAAGCCCAGAAAATATTGAGGCAAAAGGAAAAGGTGCTGATTATCGGCACTTTCTTTTTTTGTCTCAATGTTTTCCGAAGTCTATACGGCAAAACCAGGTCTTGTTTCGGAAAGGGTAAAGAAGAATTAAAACACAAGCATCTCAGTAACGCGTATCTAATTGTTTCCCATGAACTACTTTATTTCCCATTGACCTGGAATCCGCTAATTCACTCATGAGTTTTTAATGTTTTTATCATTTAATTGAGAACCAAGTCTTCTCAATTTAGCCAAGATCTCTATCATTACGCCATTTAACCACCTGCAAGATCTTGTCTCATCTTTTCGCGTTTTTTCTCATTTTTTGTTTGTACTTCTTTTTTAATGTATGCATTTTTTGTTCTCAAAGAAAACAAAGGTGAAAATGTTACAATTTACGAGCACTTCTGGGCTTTGCTTTGTTTTCATAAGGCATTGGGTTAACGAAAATTAGCCAAATTACGAAAGCTGCAAAGACAAGAAGATGGTGATAACCATTTTATCTATTTTTAAAGACATATTATTTCAATGGCTGGAATGGTTTCAATTTAGATTATAGCTAATGTAGCCTAACATTAACCTTTTCTATCTAAATTGAAAAACCTTTGCAGACAATAAAAGTTGTTGGCATATCCCAGTTTGCATTCAATTTCTTAAGAAACCTAGACAAACATTTGACATTTCTTTCAATGACTTTGTCATTTTTTGCATTTTCGCAACGTGCGTCCATATACAGATAGGAGACTAGGCTCCCCAACTAGCACCTTTGCGGTGCTCTGTGTTATTAGTCCCACATATCAGTCGGTTTCAGTGAAATGGAGCCTAGTCCAGGGACTGTATAAGCCTGTACATAAACACAGTCTATGATGGTCTTTTATAGTTTCATTAAATTACATATTGACTAGTGCAGAATGAAGCAGCATTGGACTACATTCTAGGCGCATGCTGATTTGGATTCAGTCTGCAGTCTAATTGGTCACATTCAATAACAATGAATTGTTGGTGGGTATGAGATCCATCTAGTACTCTTTTCACATTCATGTGTTTACAATAAGCTCGATGACATCTAGCTACATATACGAAGACGGGGGTGATGACAGTTTGAAATGCAATATTTCATTTATTGTGCACCAAACCCTATGGTATGGGTACACATTAAAATCGTCTCATCGAGACAATTCAAATGAGTACACACAACATAGGGTTTAGATTTGATAACATTTAGAATGCTATCACCCACTCTTATCATTAGTTCTGTGGTGGACATCGGGAAAGTAGGTTATTCAGGACCAAAGTAGATCTAAGTACGCACAGTCTGATCAAGATTTATAACACTATCAACATTTTTTTCGTCATTTGCAGTACAGAAAACGGTTTGAGAAACGTTTTAAACGATGTGGCCTACAAGTAATTATGTTTTAGAACCATGTAAAAGTAGAACAGCCTGTTTGGTAGCAAATATCGTAACGAAGCATTACGAAAGTACATACATTTAGACAAACTCCTTTCATGTTGAAATTAGATTAAAATCCATTAACTGGACGGCTAAATTTTAGACTGGTCCAATTTCTAAGATTTTGCAGACACCAATTTCAATGAAATGTATTTTGATATATTTTGGGTTTCTCTGGATAGAAAATATCGTGGGAAATGAAGACATTGTCTTCCTGTTTCACAATGTTTTCCAAAACGTTTTTTTTTTCTTTGGGGAGTCAAAAAGAGTATATTACATTGTATTTGTAATTCACGCGAAAAGTGCTAGGACAATGATTAATTACTCGGTAAGTGAAATGAAAAAGAGAAAACTTCAGAAGAGTAAAAGTTTCTCAACACAATGGCAAGACAGGGTGGGGCTTTTCAATCCAGCATCATTAAAATCGAGATAAGTTTTTGTTTGTATGTTATTGTAGAATCGTGTTCTCTCTTGTCTACTTTAGTGCAGTTGTTTAACCCTGCCTCAAACAAGACTAGGGTTGGCGTCCATAATATAAAAGGCTTGGGGAAATGTTGGGGCAAAAAGAAGGAAATGCTGGTAAAAGACTTGGTTATCAGCATTTCTTTCTTTTGCCTAAATCTTTTCCCCGCGCATTTTTTCTTATGTACTTCTTATGTAAACGAAATTGGAAAGCAGTGCCGATTTCGGTTAATGTCGTATTGTAACTGTTATTCTTTATAAATCTAGCGAAAAATCGACGACTAAGAATTAATTCATTTACTTGTAAATGAGAGCATATTAATATGGTATGAAATTTTGTCATCCTTATGGAGGCTTGATTTTACTTTTTATATGCATTGTACTATCGGGAAATGTACACTTTTCTTGTAAATTATTCCTTATATTGTGGGCCGGTGGCCTAATAGTAACTAATAAACTGTTAAACTGTTAAAAACTGTAGGCCTACGTCTAAACTAGGGCATGATAGGGAAAGGGTTAACCCTTGTCCCACTGAGTTTATTTTGTATCGAACAAACTGCAAATTTAAGAGACATTTCAATAAGATTACCTCAAGCCTTTGTCACAATAATTGAGTATAAAGCAGACAGTGTAGACTAAGATCAGACTGCACGTCTGTGCAGGCTGATCTTAGTCTATACTACCTGCCAAAGCTTTGGTCACAACAGCAAATTGACGTGAACAGCACGAGAATGGGTTAACCCATTACCACACAGAAACTCTTTTTGACTCCCCACAAGACAATGGCTTAGGAAAACATCATGGAAAATGAAGAAATTGCTTGTGACAAGCAATTTCTTCATTTTCGACAATGTTTTCTACCCAAAAAGACAACAAAAATTTAAATTTCATTCAATAGAAATTGTCGTCTGCAACATCTTTGAATTTGGAACAGTCCAAAATTTGTCGTTTGGTAATGGGTTAAGAAAGGGCCGATTTCGACATAGGTACAGGAAATGTTTTATTAAACAATCAGACCTGGCTGTTTAATCTAATTGAATATAAAATTTACGTCTGGTTATTTCCATGTCGGCATCGTACACAGGGTTTCACTACTTCTTTTTTCTCTACGCGAGGGGATAATGTCAGTTACGTTCAAAATTATCGTAACTGAATTTATGTGCGTTTTCGAACGTAAACAGTGATATCACATTGGTTTCATCCTGTCCGTTTGTGTGTCTGTCCGCCTTTCGTTCAGTAGAATTAATCAATTCCATACCGTCCGTTAACATGGTTAAACCAACATTTAAAGTGACATTTCACATTTATTTCATTTTTAGAAGTATGTCTTGATTCAAAGATTGTTTATTCTAATAAGTAGAAATGCTATCAGTTTATTGAAGTTTATTTATCAGTAATTCTACAGAAACCGTACATCTATGGCCAGGTTTTGATAAAAAATACACATTTTGGTATTGGACCCCGAATAACTTAAATTAAAGGGAAAATATGTGACAAAATCAAAACAAAACATGTTCTGAATTAAGTACCGATATTTTTTGTAAATTTTCATTCCTATGATAAAGCACCTGACAGAAATATTAAGCCTTACCGTTACGGAGAGAAATGTTGAGTTTAACTTCTGAAAATTGTTTCATTTTAAAAAAAAAACACACAAACAATTTTCACTCGTTAAAAGCTTTCGCCAGAATGCATGAACATACTGCTACAGTTGTTCATCTCTTCGGAGAAATCATTTCAACACCTGAAAATCTAAAACGATTCTAAAATATGTATCAAAACTTCTCATATAATCTGTGATTTTAGTCCAAATTTAAATGCACAAATGTCAACTTTTGTATTTTCTTACAATACTTTTATCTTCACTTGAATTATTCATAAAATATGTGAACTTGTCTTCAAAAGCAGTGTAACGGTATGGTTTTTAAACATTACCGTTACGGAAAATGGACCTTACCGTTACGGAAAAAGGACAATACCGTTACAAAATGGACAATACCGTTACAAATTTTTGGTTTGCGTAACGGTATTGTTTGTAACGGTAATGTAAAATTTACACATCTTTTCAATAATGGCGATAACATGGAAGGGATATGCATAGTTTCTCTTGACATAAACCAGAAGGGTTATACAGAAAATAGCATGGCAAAGTAAACAATTCATTATAGCGACTGACATTTGTTTAATCATATGAACGGTATTGTACGTGGAAAACATAACTATTTAATACGAACAACTTACTTCATTAATATGACGTCATTTGATGACGAAGTCAGTGGTAGATAGTTAGCAAAAATTGAAGAAATGATCCCGTAACGGTACTGTTTTATTTTACAGGGACAGTGGTTTAGGATTAAAAATTGTGTTAATGGTATGAGTGTTTAGCTCTTTTTGTTTTTTATCCACGAGGACAACATTATGTCTATCAACAACAACAAAAAAGTATGTATTTTCTATTTGATAACCCTTTCTTTTTTGTAAAAAATATGTCAGGTTGGGCATCGGGACACAATAAAATCGCTGATTTTCGTAGGGTCATCAAATTTTGTTCCGAAATATTGTTACAATTGGCGTTTTTCTGTTAAATAAAAAGTATTTGGTTTTGATTAACATAAGATAAACATACTGAATACTGTATATATGTGCACTTTTAGCATAGAATTACTCCGTAATTACACCGGGACAGGCGATGTACGTTTTCTATAGAATGACTGTTATAAGCGAAAAATACGCCTTTAAAGTTGAGACAGAAATGACCAATTCTATATATATCACAACAATTTGTTTAATTTTAGGAGAAAAATATATATTTCTCGTAATCGGTTCAATAGACGACTTTCACTTATGTTTTAGTCTGTACCCGCAGATCACACTTCCGGAGGTAAAGACGATGGGTTGATGGGAAATAAACATTGTATACATAAAAATTATTACTAAAAATAGTCAAAAATCGACATTATCAAAACGAGGCTCCCTAAACATGTGGAGAAAACAATTAAGACGCACGTGCATTCAATATAAAGCGATAAAGAGCACATGCATTCAACATTAAAACGCTTTGGGTTCGAGAGTATTGTTACCAAAACGCTTTGGGATTGAGAGTATGTTACTAAAATAGCAAATACTAAGACGTCGCGCACGTTATTGGGGAATTTTTCAAAAAACGCCACCCTCTTCGATTCATAACTGAATTTTGCAAGAACCCTTTTCTTCTCATAACTTTGTTATATGTCAAAATAACCGTAAAACCATGAACTTTTTCAATGACATACTCTTTTCAGGTTGTTAGATTATATAAATTTGCTAGAAATACTATGTGTTCGTAAATTCGGCGAAAAAACGCGTGTAACATGTAACATAAATTTTCAACGGCGATGGATATTTATAAACAATTTTGCGATTTAGTAACGTCAAACACATTGAAAAATATAATAAATGACAGTGGAAATGCTGTAGAATGTTTTGCCAAACGGAAATCAAATTTTGATGTCGGTTAAGCAAATAAGCCCAGTTTGTTCGCCAAAAATCGAAGCGTAACAATTAGAATTACGTCGCAGAAAAAATGACAATTTTGTTTGATATTTTGTAAATTGATGACTGAAATGAAACAAAACTTGATATAAGAAATATTATTTTTCTCTTTTTCTATAATATATACAAGAAAATCAGTTAGTATAATAAACGAAGCATTGATGATATAAAATGCGTGTGGACAGAAATTGTTACAGGTCTTTGAAAACTCTACTTTTTATCCTTTAGAGTTTGAAAAATACCGGTTCCCTTATTCATACAACGATTTAATTTCGATATGGAAATATTATTTTTTTCTTGTTTGTTATATCACAATCCAACGCAAAATAATGAAACGTAATAAAGATATTCAAATTTGTTCGTGTGGACAGAATTTTTATAAACGTAAACTTTTTTAATTGGCATAGCCTTTAAAGTATCTATTTGGTGCATTTTAAGATGAAAATAAAACGAATCAAAGTGGAGTTAAAGCTAAAGAAGTGTAAAATAAGATATAGTGGAGACTTTCTTAAAACATGGCCTTGTCTTTTTAAATCACATTAGTTTGTAAAGAGAGTAATCATTAAAAGCACAACACAACCGTCTACGTAAAGACTTCAACGTTACGCAATTATTAGAATAATGACGTTCGCTAGTTTGACGTTACATTTAGTTCCCCAATATCGTGCGCGACGTCTAAACGTTTGAGCGGCGTTTTAAGACTCCAAGGACGACTTTCGGAGGCTGTTGTGTGCGGGGGTCTTGGATGAAATAACCTTATATTTTAATTTGAAATTTTCAGAATTTTCATAATAAAAGATGCTCTTTCAGATAGAATAAAAGTAAAAATTGTGTATAAATAATTGTGAAATGTCACTTTAAGGTCGTAGGCCTAAAGCCCATGTGTGATTCGCGGGAGGTCGGAATTTCTCGTGCGACGCCGTTTAACATTCAGTGCGTATCCGAACCTATTCGGGCGACACCGTAAACATTCGTCATTCGGCAGTGAACGTTATATCACCGAATGTCTACGACGTCGCCCGAAGAATTCCGACTTCGCATAAATCTCATAAGGGATGGTCTACCTTAAGCCGGGATCTAGAAAGGGACTTTTAATGCATTTAACCCTTTCCCAAACGAGACCTGGTTTGTACGTCCCTAATAGAAAATGCTTGGGAAAACATTGAGACAAAAGAAGAAAATGCTGATAATCAGCATTTTCTCCTTTTGTCTCAATATTTTCTGTTCCATTTTTTACACAAATTCTATCTTTGATAACTTCCATTTTTGTCGTCTGTAGCAGCTTTCAAATTAGACCAGCCCAAAATTTTGTCGTTTGGGAAAGGGTTAAGATCAATACAGACCCCCTATAATACTGCGTTTGAATAAAAACTGATCAGGATCAGACCATAAAGAAATTTTGTTGAATATAATGAAGATGGAATTCGAGAACAATAATGAATCTTAATGATAATATGACTGCACCTATGTACATACCGATCTGGATGTTGATCTTAATTGCTACTGCTCATTTTTTTTCAAATAAAATCTGATTTTACCATGATCGACACATGCTTTTCCTTCCATGGTTTCAAAGATATCATCAAAGCTATTGGAATTTGCTATCGGGTGGTAAACGATTTAATACAATGTACATGACTGTCTGCTATAGTAGGCCTATCTGTAATTCTTTAATCTGTGAATTTGATCACATATATAAGAATAAATCATTTTGATAACGATCTGTAGGTATTTGATCATACATGTAATGATATATGATTATACATATGTGACCCGTCATGCTAAATGGGATCTCAAAGGAGATGCGGAACATATCGGCCCTAGTAAGTCTACGTAGTCCGCGCAGCCAGACTTGGGCCGATACTTTTCACTTTTATTTAACTTTCTGAATCTGAAATCTTGTTCATTTTATCACATGCGGGCTCTGGTTGGCCTCTGTTGAGTCTGATCTGTTTGTCAAAATTTGGATTTTGGGATTTCTGACAAGGCCCCATTTAGCGTGATGGGTCACATACGTGATCCGTCACGCAAGCAAGAGCCTTCAATTCATTGATAATATTTTGTACAAACATGGTTACTGCTTACAACGCCTCCATTTAAATTCATACTTGGAAACAGATGTTGATAGAAATGAGATTATAAACCGGCTTCTATCATTTTCTTCTTTCCTTTCGAAGTTTTCTTTGTTATTACCCGCATATCTTTTTCTGTATTTACGGTTGTCATATAATCATTTGATTGTCCTCGATTCCTGAAAAATTTGTGACGACAGGCTTTCTTGTAAAAAATCTATGCAATGAAAAAGTTTCAGTTTTAGTCACGCATCTTCGCGAGCCAATGATTCTACCTCCACTTTGTTGTTGTCATTTACGTTCATAAAGAACAAAGGAGGTATAGTGCTCCCACAATATTCTGAATCCCGCCAAACAATAAAACATTTATCAACTTACTAATCATAGGTTACAAAGATCAAAATGAAACCATATTGATGATAATCAGTATTTTGATGTAATATTGACGAGGCGATTTGCACGTGCGTCTCTACAATAACATGGGGTTTTTATAGCTTAAAGGTTAAATATACAAGTGCACTTGTATTTTTACAGGTGTACGCTAAATATTGACTTTTGACCCATTTGTTACGGCATAATATCGTCCCTTGACAGCCAGAAGTGGCTATCAGCAGTTAAAATTTAACTGCTGATAGCCACTTCTGGCTGTCAAGGGACGATATGCAAAGATGGAATCGCGGAGATTGGCTAGCCTTGAATCTACAGATTGTTCCTTTTCACACGACGGGTAGGCCGATCATGAATTATACTGTTATAAACTATTGTTTTAATGATCGTTTGATCAGTGGGGCGGAGAGGTTAATTAAGATAGTTTAACGAGCTATCAGTTCATCTATTCCCACACGCAAATTTTCATTCATTAAAACAAGACACTTAGATTGCTTTTTTGTCTTTCCATGCATGGCAAAGTTCAATCTTTATTATAAAATTCTGAATTTACGTTGAAAAGGGTAAAAAATTGCTAATTAATAATACTGACTGCAGTGGATTACCTTCAACACGGTGTATAATCACGTGAATCAGAATTTCCGATAATCTTCAATATCTTTTTTAATACTTGACCAATTTGAATTCGGTTTGAAGCAGAGAAGGTGGGAAAATGCCAGGAATAAGCTGGACGTGTTAGATTTTTGAAAAATCAACTGATAAAAAAGCTATTGAAGATAAACCAAAAATCAACCACGCCCATCTAATGTGTGACGTCTGTCCACATTCTCTGCTTCAAACCGAATTCAAATCGGTCGCATATTAACAAAATTATTGAATATTTTTTGGAAATATTGTATCACGTGATTATCCACCGTGTTCAACCAGTGGCTCTTACTTCATCCTTACTAAAGTCGATGAATCATTTAGGGGACGGCCCATACACTAACAAAATACAAACATGACATTTGTAAGGGGCGTGTCTGTCAATGTTGCTAAACATTAAACAAAATATGAAATGTCAGTATGTTGATGCTTTGCTGCATTAATTTACAATTGTAAATATGCATAGACAAAACAACTAACCTATGCTTGACACTTTGTCGTTCTTAATCAAAATATCTATTTGCCAATCAACTCCTTTATATCTTTGACAACTTTTAAAATCAACACATTCCAGGCCCATAGAAATCAATTTTATATTGGGGGTGTGGTGGGGGCTCAGTGTCTGAATATTGGAGGGACTAAATTTGATCTTCGGGGGAGGGGGATCCTACAGACCTGTCTAAGTTACTTGCTTTTTATCTCCTAATCTAGAGCAACATATGAGAAGGAATAAATGCATTCTTAACTAGTCCAATGAATACCCACAATATAGGGTTTGATAAATCACAAATGCTACTAAAATAAACGTCAAATACCCTCTCCTATCTGTTAATATGTCCTAACAAAAAAAGTCGTATCTAGACTGCGAGAAATGATGAAATAGGTAGCATAAGAGCCAATATTTATTTTCGTGGAAATCTGACAAAAAAAGTTCAATTTTTATTTCCAACTTATTCTGTGAATTTCTGGTTCAGGATGAAAGTACGACATTTAAAGTAATGAATAACGTTAACAGGAACATTCCGATACACATGGAAATACTCCAGATCGTCTTTCATAAATCTATGGTCTCAATAAAATGTCCTCGCTGTAACAACCAGATTTTCTTTCAGAAATTCGATTTGCAAGTTTTAAGATTATTTCAAAGTATGTTTTTTGAGAATAAGAATCCAGACTGAAGGATTTATGTTCAAGTCGATTTCCAAAAATGATTCGTTTGGCTTTTTTTCAATGTAGTATTGTATTTTCCTAATTAAATAGAGAATTGTGTCTGTGTCAAATGTAATAAAGCTTCTATCTAAGACAAAATGTATGTGCATGTACTTTAGACTCTAGAAAATAATATTCTCTTTGTATTTCAGGCACTATAAAATTAGCGTAACACTTTTTTTGTGAAATAATTTGCCGAAAGTGCATCGTTACATCGAGGACATATTAGTTATTGCAAGGACAATATTCGCTATTTTATGAAATAAACAGAAATAAATTAATTTCACTATTGTATTCAAGCTTCAAATAATTAGGTTAAAAAAACATACCAATTTTACCATCAAAACACATAATTTTTATTGAACCATGCTGTAGTTTGTAATAAAAACGTCTTTGTTATTGGAATGACATTTACCATTACTGTGAGGACTTATATTTAAATATTTTTCCATTTTTTACATTGTATTGACCTATATATGGTCTTTAAATATTAAAAGCAATGCAATTGTAAAAAATGTATACATTTAAATGTAAAAGTCACTTTGTTAAACCCTTTCAAAAACGTTAAATTTTATGCTATGTTACAACTGCTGATCAAGTCAAATCGATCGCACTGACTGCTCAAATTCGCCCATTATTCCCGACTTAAAGACTTTTCTCGATCTTTACTCGATCAACCCGACCTCTACCTTCTACTTCATCGAATGAACAGATAGAGCACAGATCGAGTTGATCGAGATGTGGTTGGGAGCCACATGAGTAAAAGGCCATGTGATCGATATAAAGATGTTAATCCGATCACACTCGATCTCCAGTTTTGATTGATTCCTGATCTGGCCGATCGCCTTTCCGATCAATACACGATCGCTTTTCAATCAACTTTCTACCTAATCTTACACAAATATTTCTTTTATATATAAACAAATAGAGAAAGATGACAAAGTGGTGCGGATAAAGCTCGATTACCACGACCATTCCCGATTACAAATGGCGATCGAGTTCGATCTGTACTCGATCGCTTGAGGCGACATGGTCCAGTTGATTTGATCGGCAGTGGATACCTAGCATAAAAATCATACAACTTGAAAGCTGTTGAAGACTACAAAAATGAAGTTCATGAAAACTTGTGTGTACAATATAGATGATTGGATATCAAGGGATATCAAGGGAAACGGAGTCAGAGCTGGTAATCAGCATTATTTTTACTTCTCTTACTTTAGTGTTCGTAAAACCTTCTTCTTTGTAAAAAAATGAGAAGACCCGAAGAAAGTTAAGCAATTACAAATATGACGAAAAACAGAGAAAAATATGGAATGTCTTAAACCCTCTCGTCAAACCATGAATTATCACATTGGGAAAATAATAACATAATGAAAATTCAAGTAAAAAATATTCAAGATATAGTAAATCGTTTAGGAGCGAAAAATCTCGACCATAGTCTGACTGTACAGTCTTGGCATACTGATTGGGTTCGATCCTTTTAGTAATATACGCAGATTTGTTGTTGTTGTTATTTCTTTTTTGGAAGATAGTTCACATAATAATTTAGATACACGGTTGTAAGACGTTGAGTGTCCTAAAACTGATTGTCCAAAAAACAAAACAAAAAGAAATAAAGTAATTTGAAAATGTTTTCTTCTTAACTTCTTTTTTACCGAGATAAGATAATATTTGACAAAAAAATCCATCTTTTTTTTCGGGATGAAATGTTGTGATTGCAATATTACATGCATGATTCGAATCAATGCATGCAAATTGCCTTGAAAATTAAAAAAAAAATCTACATGTCTTTCCACGGCACTCCTATAGCACCAGGAACTACTTTGCCATGACCACTTTAAAAAATGACTTAGTAATTTCTTCAAAACCCATGGAACAAAGATATACAGATTCATGCCTTAAAAAGAAATAGTCTATACTGTCTCTCCGATATTGAGGAAAGGTCATTTCAGAACGATCATTTAGAATTAATCTTGTCAATTAATCTAGAATTATATCCTTCATACACCATTCCAAGGTGATTGGCAAAATATCTCCATTAGACTAGTGTTAAAATTCATTCATTCGTGGTACCAAGAATCCATAAATGTGTAAGGAGTCCTTGCAATAACGATTCCAAGTCCGCTCCGTAACAACTGATCGGTACACATGTTTGGTAACAGTAATTATATTTTTTCAGCTGAAATACTTCGCTTTCCTATTATAGGTTGAGACAATTATGCACCAAGACCCTTTTCTCTTCGGCAAAAAGTCCATATTACATAAGAAAACTTATTATGTCTTTGCGGTAACGATTTTCGTACTCCCAGTAACAAAACTGTCGTTATTGCGAGGACCGTTATTGCGAGGAATTCCGCGACCATTTGCTCCAAATTACACACAAGAATAACCAGGGAGAAAATACGTTGCATGCTGTAAACGACATGATTCTATATCTGAATAAGTAAAGCTAAACGATTCTAAGATCTGAGCAATATAGTGTGGTTGATCGCGTTGCATAGAAAACGAAAAAATAAGTCTACGCAGCCAACGGCCTACCTAATTTGCCTTGCAACTTCGAAACCAAGTATTACTTTGTTTTCATTTAAACATCGTGGCTTTGATGAGTGTTTCCACCGCCGTTTGGGTTGTATTTAAAGGAAATCTAACCAAAAATACTTTGATTACGCGCATGTAAGTTATTGCGAGGACATTTCGTATCAAAAATCCAGGGACAGACATATATGGCCAAAAATCTTCGTCGAATTTCTATTTTCTCAAAAAGGACTGACACTATTAATAATGTGAGATATAAAACATTAATGAAATGAAGAAAAATGCGATCTTTACCGATTATTTCATATCGAAAATCATGTTGGAAATTAATAATTTTTTCCAGGGACAAGAGAAAATGGTCATTTTCCGGTACAAAAGTGCAATATTTTCAGAAACATTTCATCTGCCAGGCCAAATAAACTGTCTGTATTGTTGGTAGTGATGGTCGTTACACGGTGTACCTGAAAGGACATGTTTATGAAAAGCCATTTCTGAGAAAATGATCCAGGACAGCGATTTCCACGAAATAAAATATTGGCTCATAAATAAAAACTAAATTAACATTTCTCCCTGTTGTCTATTTGGGACATTTGAACTAGGAACTAGGGATTTGCTTTGAAAAGGGCCAGCTATTGCTACAAAACGCTGCATGCATATACCAATTCAATTGATAAAATACGAAAGTCTTTGCCTATCCGATTTATTTTTTCCTTCATCCTCAGAGGAAAGAATCTACTATTTCAATTGTTCATCTGATGAATAAGCAGAATTTCTTATCTATACATGTATATCATTACATGTATAATGTTAAATAAATTATAAAACAAATAGGCAAAAAATGCAAAATAAGATTAAAGACTATGACATTTGATACTAACACAATGGATAATGCGTTTTACATTAACCCTTTTCCAAACAAGGTCTGGTTTTTGACACCTGAAAGACCACGTTTGTGGAATTATTGAGTCAAAGAAAGAATTAAAATGCTGATAATCAGTATTTTCTCCTTTTTTCTTAATATTTTCTACGCTAATCATTATCAAAATTTAATGGTATCTCTATCAGCATCCATTTCGTCGTCTGCAGAAGCTTTAAAGATTATTTTCCGGACGATTGTGAAAGGGTTGCAGACACCTGTTAAATGCGGGACCACACGAAACAATAATTCCATTGTACAGAACGATGAGTCGTGTCTGATAATATGGGATCTATTTCAACCCATTCCAACCGTAGGCCTACCTACTTTTTAAAACAGATAAATAATTAATCATATTTTAGATGCTGGGGTATGAGTTGATTTTGTGGCAAAACCACATTGCTATTGTGGTTACTTCCCCTATGCAGCTTATTTTCTGTCCACGATTTGGTGTTTACAATCAAGCATACACAAGCATTAGTCAATTATGATGAAACTTACCGAAAACGTGTATGATCATCAATTCTCGGATAAGTTAGATTATGGACCTTGTCGAAATAGAAAGTCGTGAATTGCACACCTTGAGTTGTGTGCCCTTGAATTTGATGATTTCGACTGTTTTGCTCTTAAAGTAACTATTTAAAGCGTAAAAAAATCAACTCTTTTGAAAAGTGTCTTGTGCTCTTTCTCAGACACGGTTAAACTCATTAGAAAACTTCATTTTAACCCACTACCACACAATGACTCTTTTTGACTCCCTACAAGAAAATGGCTTTGGAAAACATTGTGTTAATTTAAGAAAAAATTGCTTATGACAAGCAATTTCTTCATTTCCCACAATGCTTTCTTCACTATAAGACCAACAATTTTTAAATTTCATTTATTTGAAAGTGTCGTCTGCAACATCTTTGAATTTGGACCAAACCAAAATTGTGTTGTTTGGTAGTGGGTTAAGCATGTCCAAATTGAAAGCAGATGCAGGCATTTTCAATGTGATGATTTTTCATGGTGCGTCAATGTTTAGCAATAGGATAACCTTCATCGCACACTGCTTTTGTGTCATGTATGGCAATGGGGAACCGTAGCGGGTTAATTGCCCCTGCGAGTAGTGTGGTGGCGCCGTTGTTCCCGGTCCAACCAGCATCCGGAAGTTCCCTTTATTTACATGTAAAAGCTATCACAGAACGTAAATATGTTGCTTACTTTCAAGCTATTTTCCTAAATTAAAACGTAAAACACAGAAAATGGATTAGAAATTTGGTTTTATGAAGGATCCGGAACTGAGAAATGAACTACGAAAACGAAATGCTAGAGTTTCAGGTAGAAAAAGCGATTAAGTATCAGCATGAAAACGAAAGTAGATAGCCGGAAACCGGCATGAATCTCAATATAAAATCTCAGTTCTATTCGCAAAATTAATTTGTTATCATAAAGTGTTTATTCTTGAAATGGATATATATAATGTTAAGACTAAGTTTTCTTCGTAAAATCCAAACCATTTTCTTATCTCACGATCTTTACATCCCTTAAAACTAGAAACATAGCATAATTTATGCTGTGTTAAAACGGTTGTAAAAGACTTATAGCTTTATGGGCGCACACGATATTGTTGCTCATTAACACCATTAGGTTGTTAATCAATTTTTAATTCTTTTGAATACACAACGATTCCTTTTGGTAATCCTTATTGGTAAAGTTTTAATCCTTTTCCAAACAAAACCATGTTTCAACATCCCTAATACAAAAGGCTTGGAAACTTTGAGGAAAGGAAGAAAATGCTGAAAATGCTGTAAACCATCACTTTCTTCTTTTTCCTCGATATTTTCATTGAAATATGTTGTGCACAAACAACATCTTTACCAATATCTGTTTTGTTGTCAGCAGGAACTTTCCATCCTAAGATTGTGTCATTTAAAAAAGAGTTGGGTCACCTTTGAAAACAAATGGGAAAAAAACATTTTCATTTATTTTCCTGAATCAAATGTTTTGCAGACAAACAAATAAACTACTACATATATTCAGTATTGAGTAAGCGTGTATGCATTAGTTAGAAACATTGTTAGAAAAGGAAAAGTGCTGGATATATCAGCCTTTTCTTCTGGTGCTTTCTTAGCTTTCTCAAAAATTTGAGATCTTTCACTATTTACCCTTTTCCAAACCTACGTGTCTTAAAGTTTTCCAACATTAAAGGTAATGTAGATGCCAAATGCATCTTGATAAAGGTAGGACTTGTGCGCAAATTATCATAGACTACCAAAAAAGTATCAAGTCAAAAGGAGACAATGCTAGATATCAGCATTTACTTGTTTTGCCTCAATGCATTTCAATCCTTACCTATTATTGATGTCAAATTCTGGTCTTGTCGAGAGAGGGTTAAAACAAGGTGAAATAATGGAAAATGGTTAACAAACTGAATGACATAAACTTCTAAGAAGTGTGTATTATGAGGGAAAACAGAGAAAGAAGAGGAGAATATTTGGGTTACCGGGAATCCCAAAATTTTCATTCTTTTCCCTCCAAATTATGTTAGATCTAATAGGGTTCTACTTAATCAAGTAAACAGTGACATAATTTCGGACATTTTTACATTTTAACAACAGTTTACTTCAGCGATCGTGTGTTTTCCGTGTTGTGTATTACCAGGTAAAAGGGCGAGTGTAGTAAATTTTGGACCGTGAACCACTGCGCCACCTATCAAAGGAAAGATAATCCGCTACGGTTCCCCATTTCAGAGGAACTATTATTCCATGGGCGGATCTAGAGGGGGGGGGGTCCGGACCCCGCCCCCCGGCATGAGCCGAAAATCAAATATATATAACGTTAGTATAACGTTACATATTTAACACATCTAAAGCCATCATTTGGGCTTGGACCCCCCCCCCCCCCCCCCCTGGAAAAATCCTAGAGGGCTTGGACCCCCCCCCCCCCCCCCTGGAAAAAATCCTGGATCCTTCCTAATCCCTCCTATTCATATATGAATTATATTCATATGACAGGCCAATGGGACACAAACCCGTTTTGCGATGGTTCTGTGATTTCATCGTCGGGGAAACGAATCATATTTTACCAGACATGAAACATTCCGATACATTTATGTAGACGTGAATGATTAATTGTTGCAATGATAGAACCATGAAAATGTTTAAACATTCAAAAGAAACATAGGGAAATATCAATCATCGACATGCTCTCGAAAGAACTTCTAACTTCTGGTAACTAATGATGGGTTGTAGGCCTAAGTCTTAAGTAAGACAAAGTAAACAGTTCAGCGAAGCTTTTTGTGGTTATTCAATATACAGTCGACACTCGTTATCTCGACATTGGATAAGTCGAAATTCCGCTTAAGTCGAAGTGAAAGTCATGTCCCATCCTCAACATATGGATATCAAAATGAATTGCGAAACAAATACAGCCATTGAAATTTAGTAGGAAAAGGATAGAAATTGCTCGTTTCGAGCAATTTCTTTCCTTTTCCTACTATATTTCAATCATGGACACGTATGATGCCAATCAAAAATGTTTAAAAATCGTTTTCGTCGAAAATAATCAAAATCGGATTAGTCGAACTCCGGATATGTCGAAGTAATTTGACGGCCCCTCTGACTTCGACACAACGAGTGTCGACTGTAGTTAAAACAGTATTGACAGAAAGGAGAACATTCTGGTCACAATCATTTTTCTCTCGTAGGTGGTTGTCAAGCCTATGCATTATTTGAGAACAAAATTAAGTTGAGCTTAAGAATCTAGATAAAAAGGAACCGAAGGTTTTGTTTCAAACTGAAAATACCAAGGTATCTTATTCCACCAATAAAGTCAGAAGTGTAAAAACATAACACTCTTCGCTTTTGATCAAATTCTCGTTTCCTGATGTTTAGTCAGCCCTACCCTCAGATCAGATGTTTAACAATGGGATCACATTTCGTGTAATCGTCAGGAATTTACCCAGTACCGCATCTTCGCAAGCCAAGGGTTACTACCTCCACTTTGTTCCTTACGAACAAAGAACGTAAGGAACAAAGTGGAGGTAGTAACCCTTGGCTTGCGAAGATGCCAGTACCGATACTACTTTGATTATCGTTGATCTGACAGAGACTAGCGATTAAACTTTTCTCAGGCAACACATTTTTAGATCTAAGGTAGAATAGATGAACATCTTATCATTTGTGTTTTCGAAAGTAATGAAAAAATGGTAGAAAACTCAGGTAAAAGATACTCAGTAGGTCTACCAGAATCTTTCTCCGTTCTTTCGAATGTTTTCAATGTGTTTCTCTGGCAAGGAAGTGAAAAGCACCTTAAAGATGGAAGAGATATTAGATTAGATCAGTGAAATTTACATGAAATCTAAATATAAAAGTACCTGTGTAATCTCCGAATCTGTCAGGTTAGGACACACTGAAAAGATTAACCTTTTTCCAAAGCGCAAAATTTTAGAACAGTCTTATTCAATAGCTGCTGAGCACATCAGAATTTATACAAGATTTGTATACATTGCGGCTAAGAAAATATTGAGGCAAAAGGAGAAAATCCTGATCATCAGGATTTTCTTCTTTTGTCTCAATGTTTTCCCAAACCCTTGTCTTGTTTATTTTAAGAGAAAATCCTTCAAATTAAAAATAACTTATTTCGACATGTCTTATACTAGTATTTGTGGCACCAAAAGCTTTTGAAAACATACATGTACAATTTTTTTCAATACATGTAAAGGGAAAAAAACTGTTGGTAACCAGTATGTTTTTCTTTTTCCTGTATTTTTGTAAACCTCTGGAACAAGCCCTTGACTTTTAGTTCACACTTATTCTGTCTTCTGCAACAAGTTTCGATTCAGAGCGATTTAGAACGAGATTTTGTTTGGGAAAGAGTTAGTCTTTTCGAGGAATTTCATGGTGAATTAGATCAGGATTATCACAATCCTTTCTCTGACATGATTTACTGAAATGCTCCTCTTGTGAATTTAAACCCTCCTTTACAGTCCTTGGTTTTTTGAGTCACTTTTAAAGGCAAAGCGTTTCAAAACATTGAAGAAAAGATGTTGATAAACAACATTTTGTCTTCATAGGGCCTTATTATATCTGTCATTTTTTATTTCAATATGTCGTTTCGTTTCGTTTGCATTTAGCCTTTGAATATGTCACCCTTCAAAACTAGTTACATGTTGTCCCCAAAGGTTTAGTTATTACTACATTCGCATTCGTGAAAAACCAAAGCCTTCGAAAATTCGCGTACTTTTAAACGCACAAGTCGGATTTTTCTTCTTTTCCGCTGAAGAACTATACGTCTGGTTAAATGCATATGATTCTGCATTGTCATAATACACCGTCTTTCCTTGTGCGATTCCTACATAGTTCATTAGCATAATTTGTCCTAAAATACTAGCTGATGAGAGGTGATAAATTTTCATAACCTGTACTGTAGTGTAATGTATGTAACATAGTTAACTCTTTCCCAAAACGACAAAACTATAAACTGGCCCGAATTCAAAACTGCTGCAAACAACTTATGCCTAATGGGCGGTGATAAGAATGGAATTTTCGTACATAATAACAAAAAAATATTGAGACAAAAGAAGATAATGCTGGTCACCAGCATTTTGTTCTTTTGTCTCAATGTTTTCACAGACCTTTTCTATCAGGTACGTCAAAACCAGGTCTTGTTTGGAAAAGGGTTAATACATAATTCATAACGAATGCTAACAGACACTTTAACGAATGATGAATGCAGAGTTTATTTACAATGTCGCAAGACGAGATTAAGTATAATACGCTCCAATTCACCATTCTTATCCCATTCCAATACAGTGGCACCTACTAAAATCATGCACGTAGGAAGCGATTTAAGGGGGCGGGGGGGGGGGGGGGGGGGGCTAAAGCTCCAGTGTCTGAATATTAGGGGGGGGGGCTAATAGGGATTTTCCCAAAATTTTCAGGGTGAAAAAGGAAAATTCGGCATTTCGGCCAACTGGGAAGGGGCTTAGCCCCCCTGTTCATATGGGCCTGAAAACAATGTAGAAAATGAATAATTTGCTTGTGACAACAAAACCTCAATAAAATGTCAAAATCCATACTCTTGGCATTACTACCTACAATATTTTTGAATTCTGAAAAGTCTAAAAAGTTGCCGTCTGGAATGGGGTTTACTCAGCAATAAGGGTTAGAGAACAGGAGTCTTGTATGTCTATTCATTGTATTATAGGAAATGGAGAAGATGACTGCCTTTTCAAGATTCATCCATCAGGGGCGTGAAAACCAAAGATATTTTGGGAAAGGTTTAACCCTTTCCCAAACGACCAAATTTAAGGTGATCCACTTCAAAAACTACCATAAATGACAAAGTGAAAGTTATCAAAGACAGACTTTGTGTAAAATATGACATAGAAAATATTGAGACAAAAGGAGAAACTGCTGGTTATCAGCAGTTTCTTCTTTTGTCTCAATGTTTTCACAAGCCATTTATTTTAGGGACGTCAAAACCAGGTCTTGTTTGGGAAAGGTTTAATGGTGAAAATGAATGGTGTAAAAGCAAAATGGTGTAAAATCTCATTAGACTTAGTAAAGTACAAAACAAACACTTAAAAACATTTTCGTTTTTATAGAATTGCGATACGTTACAGGAAATCAGACTTTAACATATCTATGATTCTTGATTCGTGAAATCATTGGAAAAGGTAAGGAAAAGGTATCATTACGTAAAGACATTAAAAAAAATCAGTGAACTGGTTCGAAAAATAAGTACCATGAGCATGTGGTTTGGTGCACCATTCGTCAAAATAAAAATGGAACTATATCTTACAAAATTATAATGGGATTTTTTTTTTCTAAACTGTATCTAGATTCAAGAATAAACTGTTTCGTGTGACGACCCACATTCAAATTAAGACGTACACCACTTCGGTGTAATTCTAAAACCTCATAACTACAGCTTTATTGAAACTGTAGTTACGAGGTTTTAGAATAACACGGATATTTGTCACCGTGCTGTCCAAGGGTCCAATCTTCTGTAATATCGAGAGATCATGTATATCAAATACCCCTGGCACTTTGATCTTTGTGAACACAATCTCTCTGTAAACCAATCATCCCTTACCGAAATTCAATTGACCCGAAAATTGAACCCTATCAAAAATATACCTAGACAAATTGACGTGTTTAACCCTTTCCTAAACTGTGCAAATTTGGAAAAATACAATTTGAAAAAAGTGACAGATGACAAAATTGATGTCAAAAGCAGAAACTTCAAAGAATGTATGTTAAAGTCAGGCCCGTAGGAACATGTAGAGAAGGGGGTTAAGCCCCTAAAAATGCCGAATTTACCTATGTTTACAATGGAAATCAAATTTAGCCCTTCCGATATTCAGACGATGGCCCGGACATGGGCTTAAGCCCCCTCGCCCCACCACCACCACGATTGAGAAAAAATTTGACTCTGAACTACTTGAGGAAAGAGGATAATGTACAGATAATTAGTATATTCTCCATTTTACTCAATAGTTTCTATGCTATTAATTTTCACCCTTCGGACCGACTGCATGTACGGATCTAGGGGTGGGGTCAGGGGGTCATGACCCCCCCCCCCCCTGGAATTGGCCGAAAATTGAATTTTGACTATATAACTTCTTATTAAAATCCACCATCATTAGGGCTTTGACACCCCCCATCCCCCCACCCCCGGAAAAAATCCTGGATCCGCCCTTGGACTGTTTACCCTAATGATTAATTTGTCCGTCTCTCCGTTTGGAACAGTCTCAATTTAGATGTATAGGAAAAGGTTTAATTAATCACCCCTTACCGAAATTCAATTGACCCGAAAACTGAGACCTATCAAAAACCTACTGCGACAAATTGCTCTTTTAAGAGAACTCATTAAGCTATTTTATTTAACCCTTTCCCAAACGGCAAAAGTTTAGAGTGATCTACTTGTAAAACTGCCACAAATGATAAAATGGAAGTTATTAAAGATAGAATTTGTGTAAAATATGGCATAGAAAATATTGAGAAAAAAGGAGAAACTGCTGGTTATCAGCAGTTTCTTCTTTTGTTTCAATGTTTCCCAAGCCTTTTCTATTCGGGACGTCAAAACCAGGTCTTGTTTGGGAAAGGGTTAAACACCTGTGACTGAAGGCCTGACAGTTAATGACAGACATTACGATTACATTACCAAAACCTTGGCCTGGACCCAGTCGTCGATTTACAATTTATTCAATAAGATAAAACATCAAATTGTAGCTTTTTCAACGAAAACCTCGTAACTGCAGCTTGTTTTAAGACCACCATGTTTCTAGATTAGCATTTTGTTTAACTGGAGATTGACTAGGATCCATACAGCTGTCTTACAGATGTTACGGGTCACGTAGAATCCATTAGAGAACAGCACGGATCCTGATCAGACTGTGCGTATGCATAGGATGATCCAGATCGATGTTGGTCTGTATGAGTGGCCGTTCATGTCAAAATCAGGATATCAATATCGTGATACTTTTACTATCGAGATACTTTCAATAAGAATCGGTATATACTTTCAACAAGTATCGGTATACTTTCAAAAAGTATCGGTATACTTTCAACAAGTATCGGTATACTTTCAACAAGTATCGGTATACTTTCAACAAGTATCGGTATACTTTCAACAAGTATCGGTATTCTTCCAACAAGTATCGGTATACTTTCAACAAGTATCGGTATACTTTCAATAAGTACCTCGATAGTAAAAGTATCACGATATTGATATCCTGATTTTGACATGAACGGCCACTCATAGGTCTGAAATGCCACAAGGAACCCTTTCTCCAGATCCCCGCTCAAATAGGCCTACATGTACATGTACAGCAACCTACGGGTGGTAGTCTAGTCACAATCTTTGATCTTGAGCTAGAATGTCTGATTTATGGGTTTGGGGTTAACACGTGAGGGGTAATCAGTAAACATTCGATCACTTCAAAACCAATCAGTGTCGATTGGTATTTAATCCTTTCTTAAACACCGAAATTTTAGGCTCTTCGAATGGGAAAACTGCTACAGAAGTCAAGACAGAATGGAATCTATTGAAGAAAGGATTTACAACAGGTCTAGTCTTGCAATATAGCACAGGAACATTTTGAGACAAAAGAAGAAAATGCTGATTATCAAGTTCGATCTCTTGGAAACCCACCATTGCTTACTGGTATTTAATTGTAAGGTAGGATTTGCAATGCATAATGTATAGTGCTTTTATTAACACAGAAAAATTAATATTGAGACAAAAGAAGAAAATGTTTATTATCAACATTTTCTCCTTTTGTCTCAATATTTTCCCCAATCATTCTCTATGTGACACGTAAAACCAGGATTTGTTTAGAAAAGAGTAGGCCTACAAAGGTTCGATTTCTTGAAAACCAATCATTGCTTACTGGTATTTAATTGACCTGTAAGTCGACCCGTATTATAGTTTAAGTTAATCGACTTTGTAAAGGTCAATTGTTTTTGTTTGTCAGGTTTCGTCGGGAAACCCTTTACTGATTGTCTGGGCTTCCTTTGTAGAAAATTGTTGGAGTGGACGCCATTTTCAAGTCCTAGGGTATATCGTGGAAATCGAGACTAGTTTTTCATCAAAATATTCAGAGCATATAATTATTTTGTCTTTTGTTCGTATAAATGCCTGGTGACACCTTTAGGTGAAGAGTCTCGTATCGCCAATCTCTCAAGACCTGTTCTTGTCCTGAACGTTCCATATGTAGGCCCTAATTAGCAGAAAAACCATATAGATCTAAATTCTAAATGTTTAGATTACACTGATCCCTTGTGCACATGCTAATTAATTTGTTATTTTATTCCACAACTGAAAACATCAGTATTTAATATTAACTTAAAGAATGCTGATTCACAGTGATGTGGCAGCTTCAATTAACCTTTTAAAATTCACACCCTCTTTCATTAACCTTTTCCACCAGCCAAATTGGGGACTGAATGAATTCATTTGCAAATGTATAAATAGTTGATGTCAAAAGTAAGAAATATGTACATGTATACCGTAAAGTTAATTATGTAAAAGATTTCGGGAACAGTATATGGTGTGTAAAAGCAGCTTTTCCTTTTCTCTCGACTATTCCCAGATTATTTCTACTATAGGGCCGGACGTTAAAGGGACATTTCATTCCAATTTCAATTTTTTAAAGTATGTCTTGATGCCAAGATTGGTTATTCTAATGAGTATAAATACTATTAGTTTTTTGAAGTGGTTGCAAATAAGCGAGAAACACGCATTTAAAGTTGAGACATAATCGATAAATTGCATATAAATCCGAACTGTTGTCCACAACAATTTGTTCAATTTTAACACAAAAATATAAATTTCTCGTAAACGGCGCAATATTTTGGCTTAAAATTTTCAGAATTTTCATAAGGAAATATGCTCTTTCATAAAAATAAAAGTAAAATTTATGACAAAAAATTCTGAAATGTCACTTTAACAACAGGTCTTGTTTGATATTAAAGGAAGTCACCAAATGATTTACACATTTTGCAGTCTTACTAATATTTCGAACACCCGCTATCTCTACACCAGGGCCGAAACGGACACAAAGTTTCTACCCGGGTACCCGTCTAACAATTACCCGAAGGGTATCTGTGTAGCCGCACTATAAATTATGGGCAATTATAAAATGTAGGTGGCTAAACCGCGCAACCCACCAACGGAAACATGCATGCCAACTCGCCTGCATGTTCCCATTGGTGGATTTCCAAATGTATTCCTATATCTCCTTATTCAATGTGATCATTGACAACATGCTGTGCACTATTTTCGTCGTTGCATAAGATTTCAACTGTATAGATATATGTATGCTAAATCATCAATACAAGTTTAAAGCCAAAAATAATCATCGTGTAATGGGTAATAAATTCCTCCCCGAGTACTGTCAATTTTGTACCCTACCCGCGGGTACTTCGTCAGACAAGCTGAACAACACTGAAATATTTTTAGTGTCGGTGAAACATCGTGCAACTGTAAAATAAAGCAAAAACCCGAATTGGTAGTTGTCTGGTAAACGTTATCCTAACAAAGTTACAAAATTAGAAACTCTATTTTATTTTCTGACAAATGCTTCATGTCGGGGTAATAAAAACCTGCATTCCACTGCCAAACTATTTATCATTTTTCATAACAGAAGATTTATTTTGCATATTTTACTGTCTGTTTTCTGGGACTATAAATAATCGGTATTAATGACATTCTGAATCCATTTTTAACCAATTACCAGGCGACAAATTTTAGAATGGTTCAAAAGCAAATTTCTTCATTTCCCACAGTTTTCTACCGTGCAACTTGGACCAATCTTAATTGTTGACGTCTGGTAATGGGTTAAATTATTTTAATTAGAAAAGTGAGGAAATGTGCAGATTGCAACTGAAATGGAGTTTGACATATTTATGTTTGGTTTAGGATAACATTGCAGATTGCGACAGACGATTTATCTGTATCTGTCGTCTGCTTGTCACAGAAACCGCATTTGTAACAGATAGATATGTCTGCAATATTAACCCATTACCAAACGACAAAATTTTATGCTATTCAATCGACAAAATGGGTGAAAATCGATATGGAATTTGTGTATATTATTGCACAGAAAATATTGAGGCAAAAGGAGAACATGCTGATTACATACATCGTGCATCTTCGGGCATCAACCATGAGAATGGAAATCAACGAGAGTTATCGTCACCAATTTCCTGACATCTCCATGCAATGGAAATTGACGAGGGATACCCTCGTCAATTTCCATTGCTACGGATGACGCTCGTAGATGCACTTTTAAGTGTTTTGTAGTTAATGATGGGTTGTAACCCTTAAAAGACTGGAAATAATTTGATTTAGTATCTTGAAGTTTTAGGTTTGATGCCACAGGTCACCCAATCGGACTTTTTAGGAAAATAGGCTGTCTCTACGCGCAGATCCATACATCTTTTTTCCAATTAGCGATTCCTATATTCCTATTCACGAGAGATAGCACTGCTGCATTTACTTTTACTTGTGTGAAAATGCAAAGAAAGATAATATTTATACATATTGCCAAGTATGAACAATTTTTGCATAACGGTCAGTACCATGCCACAAGAAACCAGTAATTCATATGATTTAATGGATCTTTTGATTGACTAAACGCTATCTTGATTGACAATGGGATTCGTCATTGATCAGTATAACTCACGAGAAATAACCTGGTAAAGCATCTCTAGCTATAAGTTTGAACTCCCGTACCCCCTCTGAACCCGCCACTGACAGCAGAAAAATTAGGCATTAGGGGAACATGTTGATGATAGGCAATTTCTTCTTTTGTCTCAATGTTTTCCCAGGTATTTTATATCAGGACTCTCGAAACACATTCTTGTTTGAGAAAGGATTAAAAAGTCACATTTCAATAGGATCTGACACCATATAAGCTATTCTTGATTAACCTACACGAGTAGGCCTATACGAATTATGAATTATGATAAATGGGTTCCTTTTAAAACCCCAAAAGTGGGACAAAGTGATATAATAGCATTTTGGGGTATTATGTTCAAAATGTAAGAAGTAAATTATTTCTATACCATTCATAAAATGACTGTTGCAATAAATCAAAATGGCATGCTAAAATGGTAGCATGGATCCCTGCTGTAAGTTATATTAACGTAGAGTAGAAGTCGTTCGGCTGATTCTGTGATGAATTGGTCAGACAATGCCACGGGCTATTTTTTCTCCATTTTTTAAAAAAAGTAAATGCGATGTAGGATACTTTCGCTATATCGAAGGCCTGGGGTTGAAATATTACATTGACATACCAATAGTTCGACACCCCCACCCCCTGTAGCAGCAGCTTTAGGTACAAACATGCTGTAGCTACATGGTTCGGGAAGAATAGCAGCACAACATCATATTTCTTACCGTGATTAAACCACTTTATAGCGAAACGGCAATTATAACTTTAAAGGTCAACATGGATCCTGATCAGCCTGCGAATATGCACAGTCTCATAACGAGCCATTATAATTATCACAACTTTTTCAGTACCTATATTATAAGGACTCTCAGAAGGAAGCACGGATCCCCACAATCACGGTGTATAATCACGTGATACAACAATTTCAGAAAATCTTCAATAACTTAGTCAATATGGGACCGATTTGAATTCGGTTTGAAGCAGAGAATGTGGACAGACGTCAAGCATAGACTGGACGTGGTTAATTTTTTGAAAAATCAATTATTCAACTGATAAAAATCCAACACGTCCAGCTTATTCCTGACATTTTCCCACCTTCTCTGCTTCAAACCGAATTCAAATCGGTTAAGTATTAAAAAGATATTGAATATTATCGGAAATTCTGAGTCACGTGATTATATACCGTGACAATATTGGACGTGGAAGTAGGCTGATCAGTCTCTTTCTCAAATTCGATGAGATCTCCTCAATTCCATTTCATCAGTCTTGTCAAAGTTCAAATATCGTTGCTTTCATTCAAAAACCTGGTAGCTACAGTTTCAAACAAGCTGCATTTGCGACATTTTTAATGTGAAGCGACGATGTTTTCATCATTTTCAACCAGTAAATACCCACTGCGGTATCAATCTTCAGATTCTATAATAATTATATCGTCGCGTTTCAACGAAAAACACGTAACTACGGCTTGTTTTAAGCTGCAGTTACATGGTTTTCGATGAAAAGCAGCGATATATACCCTCTTTTGACCTGACCTGACGCACTTATACACTGTCAAGTCTTATATCTTTATAATCAGTGCGAAAGTCTACATTTACTTTTACCCCTTTCCTAAACGATAAATTTCTATACTGGTCAAAACACAACGTTGTTGCAATGTTGCAGACGACTGAATTGACTATATGATGGTATAATTATGTATCGATGTTTTGGCAAATAAAACGTCGGAGAAAAAGCAGCGGCATCATTTTTGGCGTCAAAACCAGGGCTTGTGTGCGAAAAAGTTAAGTTTTAAGCTATCATTTCAACATAGGAATGTTAATTGAACTTCAAACATTTAAAAAAGAGTCTTCATCAAACAACACATTCAATTTACATTTTCCCATACAACAAAGGTTCTGTCTAAAACTGGAATATCAGACGACAAATTAACCCATTACCAGACGGCACAATTTTAGAATTGTCCAAATTCAAAGATGTTGCAGACGACAATATCAAGAGTGTAGAATTTTACATTTTTTTAGATTTTGTTTAGAAAACATTGTGGGAAATGAGGAAATTGCTTGTGACAAGCAATTTCTTCATTTTCCACAATGTTTTTGATTGCCTTCATTTTGTAGGGCGTCAAAATGTGTCACTGTTTGGGAATGGGTTAAATTGTCTGCAAAGGTCAGATATGTTTGTAGCATGAAGTATAGAAACTAATAATTTTAAAAATATTTTCCCCATTATAATGGTAATTTAAAATCAACGAACGAGGTTTGGTTTAGTTTGCATTGGTATTTCATGACATAAAGGTAGTCCATCCCTATTGTGATTAGCGCGACGTCGGAATAATTCGGGCGACATCGTAAAATTCGGCGGCAGAATAGGTTCGGATACGTAACGACGCCGCTCGAAAAATCCGATATTTTAACAGGAATATGCTACCCGAACATTTGTCCCAAAATATAGACTAGAGGACATTGGATTCTAGACAGAATTGTCCCCATTTCCCTTAATGTTTCAACATGATTCCCTTAGATATATCGAATCCAAGGTATTTGGGTAAAGGCTGTAAAAAAGATTACAATTTTAAATCACTCTCTTATTAATACCTGTGAGAAGATGGTGCATCGTATGCATCTCAAAAACGCTGCATCTGCTTATTGATCAAATTGCTATTCCGACGATTTCGATGTGCTAAACAAACTGTGTGATAAGCATTTTATATTGGTGATTTACTTTGATAAAAGCCGCTCTGTTTCGTATTATTAGGTCTAATCTTTCCAATAATGGAATCAAGAGAGATATTTGTAAAAATTGTAAATGTTCAACAAAAGCTCCTCGAGCTATAGTACCATGTTCTATCACAGATGTTATTGTCCTTCTTTTGATCGAATTGTCATCTACATCACCTTAACCTTTCGCGTAATTTCCATCAACTTATTTTAATTCATTCTGATCGGCTGTCGATGTTTTCAATTTCGGCAAATCGACCAATTTTATCGTCTGGAAAAATATTTTGTTCTTATCGTCGTCAATGATAAATTCACAACATGCCTGTAGACTGTAGATTATGTTTTGAAATCTGTCAAATCGATTAAAATCAGTGATACTAAAGTTCTATATATCATTACTTGTTTTCCTTTTCAATTTATGGTTGTATGATCCACGAAATAGAAAGCCTTTAAAAACATTGAGAGAAACAAATAATGCGAGTCATAGAACACTTTAGAGGGAACATTTTTCTTAAAAGGTCTCTCTTTGTAAGCCGTTGAGATAGAGAGTATAATCAGTTTCCTATAAATATTATCAGAAGTTAACAATGTGGAGGAAAAATAGATACAGACTTAAACATGTAGAAGGACTAAATGGAGTTGATTAAAATATTCCATGGAAAGAAAATCTACCCATACATATTGAACAATTCTTACGACATTTCTTGAAAATATCTTACCTGTTCGTATGTTCGACAACCGAGCACGTTAATTCTGTGAACCAAACTATGGTTGCTTTTCAACGATAACCACGTAACTACAGTTTAAAACAAGCTGCAGTTACGTGGTTTTCGTTGAAAAGTGACGCTATGTTCTTGCGGTGCAAAACAAATTCAATGTCTTATGTTTTAATCTATGCAAAGTAATAAAATTACAAGCAGTTTATAAATAGCTAATGCTATTAAAATGTACTTAATAAGTCAAGCTTATAAAGAATTTACAAAAAAAATGTACATGCTTCTACCTTTTCTCAAACTGCAGTTGATTCTGAAGTCCCTATAAAAGAGGGATTCGGAAAACATTGTCAGAAAAGAAGAAATTGCAGATAATCAGCAATTTCTCATGTTCTTTTAATGCTTCCCATGTTTTATCATGCACATTTGTTTGGGTTCGCAACATTTATTTTGTCGTCTGCTACACCATTTTGAATTTAGACAAGCCTATTTTTGTCGTTTGAGAAAGGGTAACCCATTCCCAAACAAGACCTGGTGTTGACGTCCCTAATAGAAAAGGCGTGGGAAAACATTGAAACTAAAGAAGAAACTGCTGATAACCAGCAGTTTCTCCTTTTGTCTCAATATTTTCTGTGTCCATATTTTACACAAATCCTATCTTTAAATAAAATCCATTTTGTCATTTGTGTCTGTTTTTGAAGTGGATCACCCTAAAATTTTGTCGTTTGGGAAAGGATTAAAACAGCTGGATAACTGCCACATCATATTGCACGGCAAATTTTAGATCCACTGCATGCAAAATCCTATTTCCAAAATCAATTAAACCCATTACCAGACGACATTAAATTAGACTGTGCCTATTCGAAAGCTGATGCAGACGACTAAAAGTGAATGAAAGTTCATATTTTAAGACCTTTCTGGCTAGAAAGCATTGTGCGAAATGAAATATTTCTTCATTTTCTACAATGTTTTCCAAAGCCATGCTCGTGTGGACGTCAAAGGGCGTCAGTGTGAGAATATGTGTTTTAACCCTTTCCCTAACGACAAAATTTTAGGGCGATCCACTTTAAAAGCTGCTACAGAAGACAAAATAGATCATAATAAAGATTGGAAATGTGTGTGATATAGCCAAGAAAATATTGAGGCAAAAGGAGAAACTGCTGGTTATCAGCAGTTTCTTCTTTTGTCTCAATGTTTTCACAAGCCTTTTCTATTAGGGACGTCAAAACCAGGTCTTGTTTGGGAAAAGGTTAAAGTTAATAATCTTGAATTATTTTGTGAAACCGAAATTTCATGCAGTGAATACTGCTTGTAATTTGATGTTGCATTTCACCGCTTCAAATGCTGGCTTACTCAATAACATTATTTCTGGCGGTGGGTGTGGGTTCTATGCATATCGTCGCTGTTCAACAAAAAAACATCGTAACTGCAGCTTAAAATAAGCTGCAGTAACGAGGCTGTTTGTTGAAAAACATCGATATACGGAGGTTGGGTGGGGGTTGGCCATGACATCACATGCACTGGCGTTGTATCCAAGGGGTCGTATGTAATTTACCATAAAAATATTGAGACAAAAGGAGAAAATACTAGTTAAGAGCACTTTCTCATCTCACCTCAATGCACCCGAAAGATTTCTGGACTATGAACATCGGAACCATTGGCCTGTTTGGGGAAAGGTAAACAAGGGTTGGCTTGACAGATAAAGTGTCGCATGTATCAAATTCAATATAGGTAGAAAGGTGAATGTCTAAACTTGATAACATTTGTAATTTATTACAAGCAGTGGGAGAACAATTTCCATAAAGATTTCAACACTCATTGAAACACTTTCTTAAACAGGACTGGTCTTTTGACGCCCCTAATAGAAAAGATTTGGGAAAACATTGATTGAGGCAAAATAAAAAAAATGCTGATTATCAGCATATTTTCCTGTTGCCTCAATATTTTCCGTGACATATTATTTAAAAAAAAATACAGCTAGTAACAACCATTTTGTCGTCTGAAGCAGATTTCAAATAGGTCCACCCTAAATATTTGTCGTTTGGGAAAGGGTTGATGTATGACTTCATACACCTGTAAAAGGGTGTCGAAGTAGTATGATGAGCTTGTTCATTCTCTTTGTATTGGGTTGATCTGGGGAACAACTTTAATACTACAAAGCTTATTAGTACAATGCAGTGTTACGTTAGAATTATGCGAAGTACATATGTAGCAAACATGTCGACCAGATAACCCCAAGCCTCAAAGCCTCAGAGGTCATCGAACACATTACCAAACGGCAAAATTTCAGATTGATCCAAATTTAAAGACGTTGCAGACGACAATTTAAAGTGAATGAAATTTAAAAAAAAATGGATCATTTACCACAGACATTCAAACCTCTTTTTGGTATCAGCATAATTTTTCTTCAATTCTTTTTTGTAATTCACAACAGGGGTTGTAGTGAAGTGGCCTTTAGCATCAACGTCACATGAAAATTTGTGGATCGCCCCGTAGAAATTATTGAGAAAAAAGGAGACAATGATGATATTTGCAATTTCTCTTCTTTTCTCTCAATGTTTTCTCATGCTTTTTATATTGGAGTTGGGTTGTTTGTGATTTACTATTCAAGCAACTTAGGCTACTTGCAATTCACAACAGGGACCTGGGCATGAAGTGTAGTGGCCTTTAGCATCCACAGCATATGAAATTTTGTGGATTGTAACACAGAAATTATTGAGAGAAAAGGAGAAAATGCTGATATCAGCTTTTTCTCATTTTCTCTCAATGTTTTCTTTGGCTTGATATATTGGAGTTGGGTTGTTTGGGGAAATATTCAAGCAACTTACTTGTAACTCACAACAGGGTATGTCGTATAGTGGCCTTTAGCATCAACGTCACTTGAAATTAACAAGAGAACAACAACACAACAGCACGTGCAGATTTCCAACATCCGTGACATTGCCATGTTTATTTCACGCACTATTTCGCACAGTCCAGGAAACCTACTTTCGGTTTGTTAGTCTAGTCTCATTATGAGTCCTATGTCGTGGGTATCACCGCGATTGTTCCATTTGCTTCTACAAACTATAGGCCTACCATTTGAAAATAGAATGCTAATATAGCGTTATGCTTTAAAATCCTAAGATTCTCCTTGTAAATGGGATCGAGACATGTTTTGGAAAATTGGAAGAAAACTCAAAAATAGTTAAGATGTTGACAAATGCTAACAGTGGCATATTCTTTTTTTGTGCAGTTGTTTTTCTATTCAATCATAGAGAAAGATATTCTTTTTAGCGGTAATTATTTCGATCATTTCGTTGACGACGTGGGATATCGTTAGTGGGGAGTCAAAACCTCGTAACTACAGCTTGAAAAAGCTGGAGTTACGAGGTTTTGACTTCCCACCGACGATATCCTCTTAGATAATTTTATCGTATATATAAGAAATCAAATAATTATATTTTTGGCACTGTCTTCTTTTTCAAACGAAATAAACCTATTTTATTAATATACTAAGCAAAACAATTGAAGGATATTAAAATTGTACAGCTATTTTAGAAACTTCGATAAAATATGATATAAAACCATAATACTTTTTATTATAACATACATTCGCTCTCATTTTTTATGCTACCATATTGAGTTATGCTTCACTGGTCATGCCAAAATGAGACAATTTACAACACAGGGGTGAACTACGAAACTTACCATGTTCTTTACGTGCTGTTTTTCACATAAAGGCATACTTTTCGTTGTATCATTGAGTAAATTAAAACGTACTTGCATACAATTAATTCATTAAAAAGGATTGAACGTTAATGACTGACAGATCTTCAGCGCTTGCAGGCCGTTGGTCACTTGAACGTAAGGGAACGTCAGATTGACGTCGCTGGTAGATTTTGCATTTTGCAATGTGTATTCAGTCGATTACACCAACGGTATCAATGAGTGGTTGAAATTATGAAACTGCGCGACCGGGGACGTAAGTAAGTGACGTCATTGGTTGATGACAGTTACATTCTCAAGAACTCGTTACGTTATAGGACTCCAAAGTTTTTCAAAATTATTCCAGAGTCTAACAGATGTACGAGGGGTAAGCTTAAGATATCAGTCTGTGATAAACGGACTAAATAATCATGGGCCTTAATGCCAGTAGGCCGTTGACAGTCAATGCTGTAATACGACGACAATGGCGCATGGACCAGAACCATTTTGAGATGGAACAAGCAGTAACGGAGTACAGCGCTCATCACCAACCAAAGTTGGTTTCGGCGTCGTATGCTGACTGCAGAATTCGTGTCTTTCTCGATATAAGAACGAGAGATAACACGAGTGCAATGTCCCCACACGTGACGCATATGGTGGCGGGAGCGTTATGGAGTTGACGGGAATCTTACGTTATCTAGAGAGAAAACTTTTCATGCTAAATGACACTGACTGGCCAACGTTACATTGACCATGTGATTGACTCACATCCTGCAACGTTTAAACAGGAAATTAGAGATGAATGCACGTTCATTGACGCCAACGTAAAAGTTATCGCCGTCGTAGTTGTAAAACACCATCTTAAACAGATTTGGTTTCAATCTACGGACTTGCCATCCCATTCAAAGAAGCTTTGTCCAATCGAGCATGATTGAAACACGTTGGGTAGACGTCTACTTGACCGACAACAACAACCGGCTAGCTCGGCATATCCCAACATGCGCATATTCGGGAATGGAATATTGTACCACAACATGTGATAATTCAATCTGCGATGAATTTGCGAGGTACTTGAAAAGCTTGAGTTGACTTCCGGGGTGAAAATAGCCGTTTTTCATGACGTGTGACTTTTCGGTTGTAGGGTACCAGCGTTTAACCGGATATTGTAGGGAAACCGGAAACGTTTGCTCTGCTTTATGTTTTTGATTCTCAAGATTACCAATTGATATGAAGTTATTTGTAGATTTTTGTTCGAATATCTGCCTCTGTTAATTCTTACTAATAATGCAATTTAAATATCCTTCAATTGTTTTGCTTAGTATATTTCGTAACTCTAATTGGCACTTAAGAAAATATTTGAAATTAAAAATTTACTGGATTAAACGTGAGTCACACTCGTTATCAAGAAAGATAAAACGTGGGATTATCAAGTCCGTTAATCAATCATTCAACTCCTATAACTTGTAGGCCTATCCCAAAATGTCGATGCTTTTCAACAAAAGCATCACAAGAACAAGCTGCAGTTACGAGGTTTTTGTTGAAGAGCAGCAACACGAACGTTCATGAATGTGAACAGCACACTGCAAACAATATCAATAATCAATCATTCAACTCGTGTAACTTGTATCGCGATATATTGATGCTTTTCAACAAAAACCTCGTAACTGCAGCTTGTTCTAGGCTGCAGTTACGATGTTTTTGTTGAAAAACGACTATATCCTATAGATGCAATTTGAAGCAATGTGCACGTTCATGAAGAAACAGGTCAGACTGCATACAATATAAGGATGTTTCGTCTCCCTTAAAACTCCATTACTATCACCCAATAACTTTTGAAAACATTTTTATAACGGAGTCATGCATTTTCACAATGTTTGCTTGAACACAAGAATCGACGGAAAACGTTTTCTTCTATCCACATTTTTTTAAATTGCGATTTAGCCTATATTGAACTGAATGCATGCATGTATAAAATTTAATAGTAAACTGCTGCTTTTCAAATTTAAGGCACAATAAAATTGATGGTATTATATCACTGGGTTAACCCATTCCAAAAAATTGACGCTTTTTGATGTCCTTCAAGATAAAAGATTTGGAAAACAATTTTGAAAATGAAGACAAGCAATTCCTTCATTTCCCAAAATGTTTCCAACCATAAAGACCAAAAAATATTATAATTATATTCACTTGAAAGTGTCTGCATCATCTTGAATTTGAAACAGTCCAAATTTTTGCTGTCTGGTAATGGAAAGTTACGTTTATTCCGTTCTGTTAAATACGATTTAATCCTACACTACTGCACTGTAACTGAATTTTGAAGTAATTTTAGAGTCGACAGGTTTACGTTTTACATGCCCCCTCTCCAAGATAGGTAAATCCAATAAAAAACTCAAGTCCTAAATCTAAAAGGTAGTCTAGCCCTTTACACTGTACAATGGTTTTTATACTCACAGAAAAATGAAAACAATAGTTGAAACTCGTTGCATCGAAGTCGTAGGGAACGCCATTTTATCTCGAGTTATTCAGAGTTCGACTCATCCGACTTTTGTACAGGTTCGATTGAAATGATACGAACTATATTTATTATTGAAATATAGTAGTAGAAGAAGAAAAATGCTCCAGGCGAACAATTTATTTCCCTTTCCATGGTTATTTATGTCTCAAAATCATTTTGTGTAACATTTTGACATCAATATATGAGTAAAGGGCCAGATTTTCAACTTTTAAGCAGAAATTTGACTTATCCATTGTCTATATATATAAAACGAGTGTCAATTTAAGTACTTCAACCTACGATACAGACAAGGTTAGCAAAAGATTTTGTGGCGTTTGAAATCAGCATAGATATAGATACACCTGACTGAACAGCCTGATCAGAGACCCATGTCGTAATCTTTTAACTTCATCACACTTGCAGGTTCATGTCTTGGATGAGTCAAGTTTAATTGGCAGAAAAAAATCAGAAAATCGTCAATAATTCTGCTAATTAATATACTGAGTTCCATAAATAAGTGTGCACTTTATTTTGTTTCATTTCTCCTTTGATTCTTGACTAAAAATAATACAATTTGTTATCATTTTGTAGCTAAGAGTTCTAAGAAAATGACATACCCCTTAAATTTTGTCAAAAGGATGGTTTTTGGTTTATTTTTCTTAGATTAATTACAGGTGGTATAAAAATAAAAGTTGCAAAAGTACACAAAACTTGGTGACATTCAAGTTTTGTTTAGATCAAGTAAATTGGAGTCTTTTTGAAAATCTTTTATGGCCCCCAATGATGTCGATACAAGCGAGTATGTGACGGTCACAGAGAGCTCAAAGACCACAATATCACTACAGCAGGAATGTTATTTTATTCCTTAGTGAGAGCAATGACAAAAATCCTGGACAAAGCAGATGTTTAGCAGTGATAGGACGTTCCTCGCTAAATGACCGACACGTGTTCAATCGGATCCAAATCCAGTGCCAATCATGCCCAGGAAAGAACTTCAACATTGTCTCTGTTAATAAAAAAAGGTTCAAATCAATATCGAACGGTATTAAATGAATACTAATCGATTAACTAGAGATAATCAAAACTTTAATTTGACCAGATTTGTGTACTTTTGCAACTTATATTTTCACAGCACCTTCATTTAACCTTAAAAAACAAACTTAAACCGTCTGTGTGCCCAAATTTTAAATGTCTGACACTTTCTTGAGACTTTAAGCTACAATATGACAGCAAACTCAGTTATTTTTAGTGACAGATGTGGGAGAAATAAAACGAAAGAAAGTGCACACTTATTTATGGAACTGAGTATACGTTACCGATTTGAAATTGGTTTGAAGCATAGAATGCGGGAAAACGCAAAAGATTTGCTGGATCCATGCGAATGTTCTTTTGAGAAGCACCTGGTAAAACAACTTATCGACGACCAACCAACCAACATTTTAGCTGGTCTTCAAAAACATTTTATAAGACGATTCATCACATCAACGGTTTTACACATTCCCTGCTGCAAACCGAAGTCAATATGGTCTCGTAGGCCTATTAATTGAAGGGACACGTGCTAGGCTCTTCAGTGACAAAAGCAACATGGTGACAGTAAGAGTTTGCATTGTTGTGTGGTGCATTCATGATTGCATAATCTTGGGCCAAAAAGAAAGAAATTTTTATCTATCAAGGTCCAGTTTCCCATAAATTTTACTATAGATATAAAGTGCGGGTATGGTATTTATATTCAGACTTTATTTAGAAGGAAAAATGAACTTTAGTTGAAATTTCCTTGTACATAAATAATCTAGCTATGCAGGTTGACAATTTCATACGATATTTCTTGAATACCGATATACTTTTTTTTTACATTTTTCTATGTCCGACAACCTAGCATGGGTCCCTTTAACAGATTGATTAAAGATTTCCTTACATTGATGTGCCACGTGATTCCCCGCCGTGATGACGAGAAGTGAAAGTTTCCCAGTAAAGGGTACGTGAAATTGAAATAGACGTCTGCATGTTGTCTGTTTCATACTGGCCTGATTACGCATAACCGAATTATACTGATTTAGATAATCTCAGCCACGGGTGCAAGACTAGCCTATATATCGTCGATATATATAAAATGCGACTCAGCAACTTTCAGTTTTTAAAGGGATGAAATTCATGTTAGGCTTATCTGTTTTGAGTCCTTTCCAAGATTATGGACAATTTTGATGCTTGACGACTCGATAACTGAAAATGATTATAATGTTATTAATTGCGATAATTTTCGTTTTAGTCGTAGGCTGATCTTGATCCATGTTGATCTCAAATGTCGCATTACTTTTCCAGATCCTGATTTTGATATTTTATCCGTCGGACTAGAATCGTCTCGTACTTTAACCCTTTCTCAAACAAGACCTGGTTTTGCCGTTCCTGATATCAAAGGTCTTGGCAAACATCGAAGCAAAAGAAGAAAATGCTGATGACCAGCATTTTCTCCTTTTGCCTCAATATTTTCTGTGCCTTGTCATGCACAAGTCTAATCTTTAACAACACTCATTTTGTCGTATGCATGCCCTTTCAAAATTGGACCACCCTCAAAATATGCAATTTGGGAAAGGGTTAAATTCAATCTGTTCTCATATAAACTAGGCTACATATTTTCTATTCTCATGTTCATAAACAACGTGATAAATAATTATGAAGTCCGTACATGTGTTATATATTGCTTTTTCCGCCGTATATGCAAAACATGCCCTCAGAATATATACAGACAGTCGCTTAAACAATAAATAAAATATAAACCCTTCTCATAGAACGACAAAAGGTTTCGAAAAAGAGTCAGAGTCTTTAACCTCAACCCAAAAGCCCGTGGTTTCGACGTTCCTTATAGGAGAAGTTTTGGAATACATTGAGACAAAAGAAGATAATTCTGGAACTAGCATTTCGTCGGCGTAAATGCAAAACCTCGAATGTCGATTTTTGCGATTTTCAAAGTAAAATCTTATGTGTCCAATTAAGACAATTAGTGCAGGTTTTGAGATATTTTGACTGATCAGTATCAATGACACATTATTTGTGAACTATGTGTCCACATTTCAAGTAAATCCTTTCAGCTTGGGGAAAGGTATTATACCTTTTCCTTCCGCTATAAAGTGTTCCAAAAACGAGATACGAGATTTGCATTAACAACGACGATTTTCTCCTTTTCTTTCAATATTTTCTGTTCTTACAGAATTTTCCATTATAAGAAACCTCCCAAAACAACAAAACTATAGTGCAGTTATGGTATTTTGGCACTTGATTACAAATTCTACCTAGGTAAACAATGAACAATGGAAAATCGTTTATAATTTCAATACAATTTTATATGCGTTGGTTTGAACCTTGCAGGTATGTTACACTTGCAAGATTCGAACCATCGCATGCAAAATTATCATGTATAGTTCGGAGTTCGATACTGTGTTGTTTACATAGAAGAATTTTGTAAACGTGTGCCATAATACTGTCAACATACTATATCACTGGTGGTGAACTCGGCCAAAGCATGGGGCGTTTTTTCGCGATCCATGTATTCCGTCGGTGTTGTTATAAAATATCGTAACTATGGCTTTATCGAAGCCGTAGTTACGAGATTTTATAACAACACCGACAGTTTGTCAATACAAAACGGTAAACCCGGTCTTTTTTAGAACAAGTTCATTGTCATTAGAAAAAAAATCTGTAAACTCACATTTAAACGCAAAATATATATATAACTTGTTGTAGCGAAAATTGTTTTAGTTCACCACCAGGGATAGAAGAATTTTGTAAACGTGTGTCATAATATTGTGAACAGACTATATGCATGGCACAATTTAATACGCATTCTGAAAATATAGACCTGCAGTGTTGCTGCAAATATTTGTCAACAAAACAAATGATATTAATTACTTGCCATTTAGTATGGTGGTAAATTAGCTCCCGTTTTACGAATCGCACATCATTTGATGTCATTTAATAAGGACCGAAAGGTAAATCGAACCTTGTATGAAATGATTCGGGGATTTTAAGCACGTCCCAAACTGGGACATACGAACAGACATACATGCAGACGGGGTTGTGGCAAAAGAAAATCGAAAAAAGAGACAACTATGTTTAGCGGGAGAAAGAAAAGCAGATCCAGTCATATCAAAAGAGAAATCCCTTTCTCGCCATATTTGCCAAAAATATTTGACTCATAAGATTACGACCTTATAATGTATGTTAACTATTTGCAAGTCATGAGTAGATTAGAATACATTAACTCCTTCTCAAATAGCAAAAAATTGGGCGTTCCCCATTTGAAAGCTGCTGTGCAGACCATAAAATGGACATTGATTACGCTGTGTTTTTGCACAGTTATAGCACAGTAAACGTTGTTACAAAAGGAGAAAATTGCTGGTTATGAAGTATTTTCTTCAATGTCTTTATGTTTTCTGTAACGAACGTCAAACCAACGTCTTGTTTGGGAAAGGATTAAATACTTAATCTATAAGATTTGTTTATTTAGTTATAAAATCCTTCTGTAAATTTGTATTACTTTCTCATAGTCCTAATCACAACGAAAGGTACTTAAACCGTCTATTAGCTAGGGCAAATGTGACCTGACCTATGACCTATCAAATGATACCCCGGGCCTTCCTCCCCAAAATGCCCCTGTTTTGTCATCTCCCAACCATGGGGTCCAGGGATGGCATCCATCAACCAGTTTAATTTCAAGTTTACCTTTTAATTACCTTTTAATTATTACGCAACAACCCATCCGATTGGCCGAGACATATGTCTCGTCCAAACAGCTGGCTTGTAATGTAATTTGGATTTAAACATTCAATTTAGAAAATTAACCCATTACCAAGCAACAAAATTTTAGGTCGATTCAAATTCAAAGATGTTGCAGACGACAATTTCAATTGAATGAAATGTAAATTTTTGTTGTCTTTTTGGGTAGAAAATACTGTGGAAAATGAAGAAATTGCTTGTCACAAACAATTTCTTTATTTTCCACAATGTTTTCCGAAGCCATTTTCTTGTAAGGAGTCAAAAAGAGTCACTGTGTGGTAATGGGTTAATATTGGTGAATACGCCCCATACCAGGTGTCGATTCCTGGCCGTTTTTGGGCATTTTCATTTGTCTCCATATGTTTAGCAACCCGTACGCAAAAACGCAATTGCGTACATATCGCAAAAATAAAATAGATAAAAAATGTGGATTTTTGTTTTTCTTTCCCTTGAAATAAACACCTAAATCGCCATTAAAATACATACCAAATACCCACCAGGAGCCACGAATTCGTGGTTCCAGGTGGGCATTTGGTGTGTATTTCATGAGCATCTACATTAAATTTTCAAAGCATTAGGCCCACGTTGGAGATTGTGTATCATGTGATGGATAACGACTACGGACAAAATAGCCTCGATTCTGACAAGATATTTTGCAATAACCTTATTTCTGCGTCAATTCTTGAAAGTTTTGTTGCATATTCTAAATCGAGTGCCAACCCCTACATTACACAACAAGGGATCTGATTGGATGTGCATTATGTCTCGGCCAATCGGATTGTTATGTGATTTCAAACGTATACCGGGAATGATAAACTGGTTGGTGAATACCACCTCTGAGAGCAATATGTACAAGCCGATGAGAATAACAGGCGCGATTCAAATTATAGTAATCTTTGATAATTGTTTTTATGAGTAATTTAGAAGGGAAAAATGCCTGCTTTTAAAAGAGGAGAAAACGTTGAACAAAATTATCTGGTTTTGATATCAGGATATGCTTAGACTACATGAAACGCTTTTAAAAACATGGAGAAATGAAAATATATTCTATTTTTATTTTATTTTGGTTGGGATCGGCTGGAAAAGGGGCATTAATTTTGTGGCTTTTGAGACCAACGTGGAACCAGACCAGCTTGTACATACGCGCAATCTGATCAAGATTCATATTAGATTTTGCATATCCATTTCCTGTAGCAGCATTGATACTCATTAAATTGCAATGTACCCTAGGCTGATCTGGAAACTCCATGGTCTAAAATGTTTTAAGGCACATTTTATTCAAGTACCGATATATTGATATCCAGCAAAATTATTCTTCCTGTCGTTCAAGGTTATTAATCCTATAGCTCAGCAAAAGCTTGTTCGTCCTCTGAAGTCTCCTGTATACAATACATAATATTATAGTGCTTCGCGTCTACGGAAAAAGAACATGATGACAAATTTTAGACCAGCATATGGTCTATCTAGATCAGCCTGTGTATACGCACATTCTGATTAAAGGTATATCTAATACTAATTTCTTAAAGTCTTCTCCGTTGTCTGTACATAGGAGTCGTGAGAAAGCGGTATCGGTCCAAACCAAACTTCATCAAAGAGCCAACTGAACTGAGCCCATGCGCCGATCCAGGCCCAGGGACACTCCCAATTTTGTAAATAAGGGGCTTTTAAAGTGATTTTATGCATTTTTCATGTGCCAGCGCAGTCAACCCCCTCCCCCGTGGAAAACACGGATACCCTCTGGGGAAAATGTCTATACGCGCTCGGAACTCATTGTTGCCTCAAATAACACATCCCGACTCAAATGTTTGTCCAATAGGCTCCATATTGAAGGTATTTCATTAGATAACAAACGCTTCATGCTTTTTCGGGTGTCACTCTCGTCAGAAAATTTACGTTACCAAGGATGACGTCCAAAGTTGCACGAAGTGTTTGGCATCTAATGATGGAATACAATAGGGTGCTACCAGTATTTATATCAAACGTTTGTCCATCGATTCCCGGCGTTTCAACGTGTGAAAAGGACTAAATTGTGGAGATGATTGATTGACTGCTTTTTCCTCCATTTTCGAGAAAAAATCTCATGCACAGATTTTATTACCAGGTCTTTTTTTTTTAAAAGAAATAAGTGAACAACTCTTGACTAGGATGGTTAAATCACACGGGTTGTTTCCCTTGGAATGGGGAAATCGCGGTCTTCGGTTAAACAAGGATGTCCATAGTTTTTTTTTTAAATCAATTCTCATATTTTTTTCATTGTCTAATATTTTGTCGAACAATTACCGATTTTGATGATGTTGAATACCAGCTAAAAAAGATGGCCAGTAATGTCCTTTCCCTAAATGATGTTCCTGATATATCCTGATAATCAGCATTTACATGTAGGCTGCCTTTTAAACGCCATCGAATTTATCCAATTCTATAGTTTTGCGTCTAGGAAGATTTTTTTTAAAACACTTCAAAACTATTTCTAATCACATTATTCGAAGGAATTTCGGCCTAATCATGTAAAGGTGCATATCTTCAAACTTCAAACACACTTTATCAGTGGTCACGCAAGTTAGATTTAACGCTTAATTGAATAAAGACATTCCTAACCTAATTCCTTCAGAACTTATGGGAATCTTTGGTCTTTCACCCATTACGACAGACATGGTTTAACCAAATCCCACAGAATTAATATTTTTTCTTTCTCTCCATATGATGATGATTTCGGAAAATATCGTTGGAAATGAATAAATTGCATGTGGCAAGCAATTTCTCCATTTCCCGTGATATTTTCTACAAAGAAAACCCATAAAACAGAAAAGGTCATTCTCTTGAAATTGTCACCTGTAACATTTTTGGATTCGAAAAGGTGTAATATTTAAGCCATTTAAGGGGGAATGCTCCAGTTTTTCGGAGCACTCGGTCATTACTGTAGTAAATTAAATGTTTCGTACCAATATGTTTCGCTACCATAATTTCAATAATATAACACATCATTACAATTAGCCATTTTCGACGATTAAAGTGTATTTATTATGCGAAACTGTTTTCTTTAAGATGGAAATCGATTATTTAGAGCAAGACAGTCGTAAGTGTGTCTGCAGTTACCACTGTTTTGCGTCATTTTATCAATATGTAGCTGATAAAAATTGCTGTAATTCACTAATAAGTGCGCTGACCTATACATTTTCTTTTTGAAATATTACCAGGACATGTTGCTTAATACAATGAGGGAGTTTTATCAAATTCTATTATGTAGAACTTGAAATATTTCCAAAAATATGCAAGTTTTGACATAAAACACCCCTGCTTCGTTGATCAAACCGAACACATGAGCATGCTGTTTCATACATTTACGCGTTTATAATAGCACATATTTTGGGGTTTCTGTTCTTATTAAATGTAAGACGTTACTTTAAATCCATTTTGGGGACTAAACGATGAATATACAGCATTTTATTAGCATTTTAGTGACCTTGGACAGGTGCAAGAAATTGTGCATTTTTTCGATGTAGGGGAATGTGATACGAATGCCTATAAAATTCAAACAAGATCGCTGACCCTCCATTTTTATTTTATTTTTCAGTTGGTAATAACATGTAATTTCAACATACAAAATATAAATAAATTCTATTATTGGGAAAAAATTTAGGAAACTGGAGCATTCCCCCTTAAGACGAAAGGACACATTGAAAGTAAAATACATTGTAATACGTTGCTGGAACTGAACATTTGAGCCAGGATCTGGAAAGACGCCCTTCGGTCGAGTCTACCATAGAATCGGGTAAGTCTGCAGTCTGCTTTTTTGCTTTCGCGTAATTTGGGTTCTGACACTAAAATTTTGTTAACGAGTGCAACAAAAAAACTTTAATTGATCGAATGTTGATCCTTCCCAGCAAACATTTCACATCGGCCCGATATCGACCTGATATTCACAGAAATGTCCGCCCGATGTCGGCTCTTTAACGCAAAAGCTATCTACCCATTATACATGATCGGCCGACGTTGACCCGTTATCGTAGAAAAAGTAGTATATTCAGATTGCAATCTGATATCGACCCGACATCGGTTTGATATCGGCTAAACGAGACGATATTCCTTCTTATAGCCGACATCGGCCCGATATAGATATGTTCGCTGGGTTTTCACAAACATTTTTTTTACAATATTTTCCTTTCAAAGTTTGTGCTTGTTTGGGAAAAGAATATAGGACAGGAGTCAAAGCAAGTAGGTAATGTTTATTTTCTTACTGTATATAAGTAGATCTAGGTATCATAAAAATAAAAGATGGGTCGTTTAATGTGAATGTAATAATTCATTTTTAGATTATGTTTTATTATATGATACGTGGTCCCGGGTATATGACATATTTTGATTTTAACGAGATGGCTGGATGGAATCGAACATAACGCAACGCGTGTAAGTTTTCAAGTATGCCTCTTTGCAAGGCTGTTGCATATAAATGTAAAAGAAGTCTTATTTTAAAAGTAGACCGACATAAATCCATAAATCATTATAATCACAGCACTTTCTTTGAATGGTAATGCAACTTCAGGCATATGCTTCCCAATGAAATATCACAGAATATTTCTGTAATTCAAAAGTGCTAATGTGCTGAATTGCAAAAGTTGTCTTGATGAAAATGGAAATGTTTAAACTTTAGAACCTACATTGAATCATTGAGAGCACGCTCAGCAGTAAATATTTATTATTATTATCCGTTTCATAAGCTATTTGCTGCTGGGAATTTACATAAATGAAATGTTTTGGAAGTGGTTACGGGGGAATGCTCCAGTTTCCTAATTTTTTTCCCAATAACAGAATTTATTTATATCTTGTATGTTGAAATTACATGTTATTACCAATTGAAAAATAAAATAAAAATGGAGGGTCAGCGATCTTGTTTGAATTTTATAGGCATTCGTATCACATACCCCTACATCGAAAAAATGCACAATTTCTTGCACCTGTCCAAGGTCACTAAAATGCTAATAAAATGCTGTATATTCATCGTTTATTCCCCAAAACGGATTCAAAGTAACGTCTTACATTTAATAAGAACAGAAACCCCAAAATATGTGCTATTATAAACGCGCAAATGTATAAAACAGCATGCTCACGTGTTCGGTTTGATCAACGAAGCTGGAGTGTTTTATGTCAAAATTTGCATATTTTTGGAAATATTTCAAGTTATACATAATAGAATTTGATAAAAGTCCCTCATTGTATTAAGCAACATGTCCTGGCAATAATTAAAAAAAGAAAATGTATAGGTCAGCGCACTTATTAGCGAATTACAGCAATTTTTATTAGCTACACATGAATAAAATGACGCAAAACAGTGGTAACTGCATACACACGTACGACTGTCTTGCTCTAAATAATCGATTTCCATCTTGAGGAAATCAGTTTTGCATAATAGATACACTTTTACCGTCGAAAATGGTAAATTGTAATGATGTGTTATTTTATTGAAATTATGGTAGCGAAACATATTGGTACGAAAAATTTAATTTACTACAGTAATGACCGAGTGTTCCGAAAAACTGGAGCATTCCCCCTTAAAGGCGCTGTAATTAAAACTGACTTCGTAAATGATGGGAAGGTGGTAGGCCTTTATGTTTCTATCTTAAATCAATGGTAAATGTATGTATTTTATTTAGGGATATCCGAAGCCTTGAAAAGATGTCAAAGACCCCAAGGAAAATGTTATCATTTTAAAGTATCAGACCGGTATTTGTAACCATTCGACAAGCATCAATGAAAGCACATCAGTTCCAATCTGGATTTATGTTTATTTTTTGCACATAATCATTACTTTGTGAACTGAATGATTGTACTTCACATGAATGTTAAATAGGATGCAATGAAAGGATTGACTGAAATTGTACAATAACTGTTGGATCGCAATGGCTGAATTCGACAACAAAAGTCGATGGAAAGACATTTCTTTTATTATTTCTTTGAAAATCAAGCGTGAACAACGTCGGCTTGACTCCTTTTTGAGACAGCTCGAAAAGCAGAGGCAAAGATACATGAGTCTGTGTGTGTATAACAAAGAACGAACAATGGATGACTTAAACAACAGAGTGAAGAGAAGATCGGCCTCACTCTGCAAGGTTGACGATATAAAAAAGAAACGAGAAAACATTGCGATTTCCAGACGACAGTGTATCGACATTATCCAGACAGGAAGCGGAAATAGATGGCGCAACACGGTGCATTCGGATAAGGTCGTGAGTCGTCGGCGGTTTGCGTCAACAACGGACAACGCTCAAGCATCGGGTTTACCTGCGGTTGTCCCGTCCTATATCACTAAGGCTGAGCAACAACTCAAGAAACAACAACCATCCAATGGGAGTTTGGGACCCTACTTTAAGTTGGAACATTTACACAAGACACGAATACATACAGAACAATTGAAGAATGTTCGTTGTCTACCAGAATGCAAGCGCGATTGTTGCAAACATAAAACCATGCACAGAATATAAAACCTTCGTAGTTGAAAACAAAACGAAGAAAATGTTATTTTGAGGTGCTTTTAGGCATACATTTTGGCCAGCCAATCAACGTACCGACGCACTTTACATTTGCATTACCATTTCGTCTTGTTCACATTTTGAACAATAAAACACAGAGCAAAAGAGAAAATCGTGGTTTTCAGCATTTTCTTAAACATTGTCTCACTTTTCTCTGAAGCCTTTTCTATCTGAAACCCCAAAGCCATTATTTATTTTGAAAAGAACCAGTTAGCACAGTGGAAGGCAATGCAAATCTGTAGTTGTAGCTTCAGAATATATGAATTTAAAAACTAGACAGCCCTGGCGGTCTGGAAGCGCCCCACAGGCCTGACTGTTTGTCTTGTTGAATGCAATTTCAAAGGTTCGGGCTGTGGGAACAAGTAAATTTATGCATTACCAAGCAGCAAGTAAGATCGTATGGTCAGTAAGATTCTGTGAAAGTTCTGTATTGATTAGTTAATACTTATTGTTGTATAGTGAAAACAAAGCCAAAAATGGCAATTTGGTCAATTTCAAGGGCACATAACTCATGATCTAAAATTCAGAATCAGATCAAGCTGAAAATTATACCAAAGCAAGATCTTATGGTCACCAACATTCTGTACAAGTTTTGTTTTGATTAGTCAATATTTGTAGCTGCTACTGAAAACAAAGTCAAAATAGAGCCAAAAATGGCAATTTTGTCAATTCCAAGGGCACATTACTAATGATGTAAAATTCAAATCAAGCTGAAAATTTTACCAAGGCAAGATCTCATGGTCACCATCATTCTGTGCAAGTTTTGTTTTGATTGGTCAATAATTGTAGTTACTATAGTGAAAACAAAGTCAAAATACAGCCAAAATGGCAATTTTGTCAATTTCAATGGTACATAACTCATGATGTAAAATTCATATCAAGCTGAAAATTAAACAAAGGCAAGATCTTATTGTCACCCACATTCTGTCCTAAACCTGTCTTGATTTGTCAATATTTGTAGTTGCTAGAGTGAAAACGTCAAAATACAGCCGAAAATGGCAATTTTGTCAATTTCAAGGGCACATAAATCATGATGTAAAATTCAGATCAAGATGAAAATTTTACCAAGGCAAGATCTCATGGTCACCATCATTCTGTCCTAAACCTGTCTTGATTTGTCAATATTTGTGGTAACTATAGTGAAAACAAAGTCAAAATACAGCCAAAATGGCAATTTTGTCAATTTCAATGGCACATAACTCATGATGTAAAATTCAGATCAGGCTGAAAATTAAACCAAGGCAAGATCTTATTGTCACCCACATTCTGTCCTAAACCTGTCTTGATTTGTCAATATTTGTAGTTGCTAGAGTGAAAACAAAGTCAAAATACAGCCGAAAATGGCAATTTTGTCAATTTCAAGGGCACATAAATCATGATGTAAAATTCAGATCAAGATGAAAATTTTACCAAGGCAAGATCTCATGGTCACCATCATTCTGTCCTTAACCTGTCTTGATTTGTCAATATTTGTGGTAACTAGAGTGAAAAGGCTGAAAATTATACACAGGCAAGATCTCACCAACATTCTGTCCAAGTTTTGTTTTGATTGGTCAATATTTGTAGATTTTAGAGTAAAAATAAAGTCAAAACCAGCTATTTTTGACATTCAAGGGCAGATAACTTGGGTTAAATATTCTAATTCAATCTAAATTCTTTGAAGGAATCTGACAGAGGGTCACCCAATGATCATTCCTGTGAAGTTTGATTGAAATCCATCCAGTAGTTTCTGAGAAGATTTTTAAAGAAAAAGTTTACGGACGGTCGGATGGACGGACGCACGACGGACACACCGCCATGACAATAGCCCGCTGGCCTGACGGCCAGTTGAGCTAAAAATAAGATACAAGAGGACCATGATGGTCCTATATCGCTCACCTGAACCAAAATGATATGAGCAACTATTTTGTTCGATTCAATTAAAATTTATGACTTTAAGACTGAGAACAAACTTATGGTCAATAACATGTGAAAATCCAACTTATACGAAATCTAATGGTGCCCAACTGTGAACATTGTTGTCCAGGTTTTGTCTTGATTGATAGATAATTGTAAATTCTAGAGTATTTATAACAAGGTCGAACGCAGCCCCAAACAGCAGTTTTTTCAAATTCAAGGGCACATAACTCTCGACTTCCTGATAAGATCAGACTGAAAATCGAAGTCATCTGAGATCTTATGGCCCAAAACATTGTGTCCAAGTTTTATCTTTATTGATTAATAATTGTAGATTCTAGAGCGTAAACAAGGTCAAAAACAGACGAAAATGGCAATTTTATCAAATTCAAGGACACATATCTCTGGACTTTCTGGTCAAATATAACTCATCCGAGATATTATGATCTCCAATATTATGTCTTAAATTGGTCTTGATTGGTCCGTAAATGTAGATTCTAGAGCATAAACAAGGTCGAAAACAGTCAAAAATGGCAATTTTGTCAAATTCAAGGGCACATAACTCTCGACTTTCTGATCAGATCAGACTGAAAATCAAACTCATCCGAGATCTTATGATCCCAAATATTGTGTCCAAGTTTTGTCTTCATTGATTAATAATTGTAGATTCTAGAGTGTTAACAAGGTCGAAACAAGCCGAAAATGGCACTTTTATCAAATTCAAGGGCATGTAACTCTGGACTTTCTGTTCAGATCACACTGAAAATCAAACTCATCCGAGATCTTATGGTCCCAAACATTGTGTCCAAGTTTTGTATTGATTGATTAATAATTGTATATTCTAGAGTGTTAACAAGGTCGAAACCAGCTGAAAATAGCTATTTTGTCAAATTCAAGGGCATTTAACTCTGGACTTTCTGTTCAGATTAGACTGAAAATTAAACTCATGAAAGATCTTATGGTCCCAAACATTGTGTTCAAATTTTGTCTTGATTTGTCAATAATTGTAGATTCTAGAGTGTAAACAAGGTTGAAAACTGCCGAAAATGGCAATTTTGTCGAATTCAAGGGCACATAACTCTCGTCTTTCTGATCAGATCACACTGAAAATCAAACTCATTTGAAATCTTATGGTCCCCAACATTGTGTCCAAGTTTTGTATTGATTGATCAATAATTGTAGATTCTAGAGTGTTAACAAGGTCGAAACCAGCTGAAAATGGCAATTTTGTCAAATTCAAGGGCATGTAACTCTGGACTTTCTGCTCAGATTAGACTGAAAATTAAACTCATTAAAGATCTTATGGTCCCAAACATTGTGTTTAAATTTTGTCTTGATTTGTCAATAATTGTAGATTCTAGAGTGTAAACAAGGTTGAAAACTGCCGAAAATGGCAATTTTGTCGAATTCAAGGGCACATAACTCTCGTCTTTCTGATCAGATCAGACTGAAAATTAAAGTCATGCAAAATCTTATGGTCTCCAACATTATGTCCAAGTTTTGTCTTGATTGATCAATAATTGTAGATGCAAGAGTGTAAACAAAGTCAAAACTAGCTATTTTTTGCATTCAAGGGCAAATAACTCCAGACTTCCAGGTCCGATCAGGCCCATTATCGAACTCATCCGAGAACTTATGACCATACTTGCTTTGACCAAGTTTGATAAAGATTGGCCAACTGTTGCGGATGCTAGAGTGTTAACACCAAATTGTTGACAGACGGACGGACAGACAGACGACGGACATTGAGTGACCACAATAGCTCACCTTGAGCACTTCGTGCTCAGGTGAGCTAATAACATTAAAATCTCGATTGCTCAAAATTATCCACTGCCAAGTTGTGAATTTGCATAAGACCTGGCCTTCCAAGTTTTGTTACATTATAACATTCGATTTCTATCACCTGGTATTGTTCGTATCATAATAGAAAGTCAGTGGAAGCATTAACCCTTTCCCTAGAAAATCTGGTTTTGACGTCCCTAATATAAAAAGACTTGGGAAAACATTGAAGCAAAAGAAGAAAATGCTAATGATAAGCCTTTTCCTCCTTTTGCCTGAATATTTGCCTTGCTATACTAGGCGCAAATTTCGTATTATTTGTAGGCCTATCCATTTTGTTGTCTATAGCAGCTTTCAAATTGGACAAGACTTAGTCCAAATATTTGCCTTCTTATGGTATCTTAGGGAAATGTTTAAACAAGAGTTTTCTCGGACAATAAGCTCGTATATTTATGGGAACTTGTCATAAAAAGACAAACCCCAAGGCCAATGTCATGAAATCAAAACATTCAGTCATACATGCAAGGTCTGGTTAGGAGGTTTCCATGTTTAACCATTTCCCAAATGACAAAATTTAGGGTGATGTAATTCAAAGGCTGCTGCAGACTAAAAATGGGTGTTGATAAAAATTTCATTGGTGTGCAATATGGCATGGAAAACATTTAGCCAAACGATTATCAGTATTTTCTTCTTTTGTCTCAATGTTTTCTCGATGTTTTCCCAAGTCCTGTGGGTTAGGAACGTCAAAACCTGAGGTGAGTTCTTTAGAGCAAGATTTCTTGAGATTTCGATAAAGCGTTCTTTAGAGCAAGATTTTTGAGACGCTCAATGGGAGGCGCCATTACCCTATACTTAGTGCGGAACCCCTCAGCCAACTGTACAAACAATATAAAAGAGATTTTGACTGAGTTGTTCCGAACACTCCATAATTCATTAACCGCGGTGTTCCGAATGCTCCATACTTTATACAAATGACGTCATGATGACGTCATTTGTATAAATATGGAACATTCGGAACACCGCAGTCAAAGTCTCGGTCTTTAAACACTTTATCCAAAACACCTTAAGAAATCTTAAAAAATCTCGCTCTAAAGAACTCGGTTCAGGTCTTGTGTGGAAAGAAATTCAAGTATCAAAGCTCTACCTCTTCTAATTCATAAGATATTTGAGAAAGGATTTATAAAGGGGGCCCTTATGGCATTTCAAAATACCATGGTTTCAGACCAACCTTTGTCTAGGTTTAGTCTGATCAGGATACATTCTGCCCTTTTATATTTGCGAAAGAACAAGAAGCTGTTAAAGAACGAAATGGATCTAGATCAGACTGCGCGTATGTACATGCTCATTCGGATCCATGTTGATCTGAAATGTTTTAACCAATTCCCACACAGTGACTCTTTTTGACTCCCCACAAGATAATGGCTTCGGAAAACATTGTTGAAAATGAAGAAATTGCTTCTGACAAGCAATTTCTTTATTTCCCACAATGTTTTCTAATCAAAAATACCAATGAAAAAATTCCATCCTCTTGAAAATGTCATCTGCAACATCTTTCAAATTGGAACTGTCCAAAATTCTGCCATTCGGGAAAGGGTTAAAGGACCTTTTTCCAGCTCCTGGCTTGTACCAGGCTGAAGTTGTTTTATCAACACAACCGTCGCCATAGGATTGTGAGGCATTCTGCCAATGGAGCTAAAAAGTCAGACACACGAGAAGATTTATAAAACAAGATTTACATCCTTTAATTCCCATCAACATTTTAGTTCACATCGAAATTCATAAATATGTAAACAAAGCCCGTAATTATCTACATTTAAAATAAAACTCATACAAAATATACAAAAAAATATGCTCTTTAACCCTTTCTGAAACGACAAAATTTTAGGGTTGTCAAATTTGAAAGCTTCTGCAGATGACAAAATAAATGATATCAAATGTACAAAACGTGTGTTGTAAAGCTTACAAATATTGAGACAAAAGGAGAAAATGCTGATTATCAGCATTTTCTTCTTTTGTTTCAATGTTTTCCAAAGCTGTTTCAATTAGGGATGTCAAAACCAGGTCTTGTTTGGGAAAGGGTTAATTAGTTATGCCTTTCTTAAACTATTCACGTATTCACATCCATAAGCGCCAGGATATGGATAAAGGGATCCTACAAAATTTGAGATTAACATGGATCAAGATCAGCCTGTGCATACACACAGTCTGATCGTGATCCATGTTGTTCTAAAATAGCTTTTAATATGATTAAACATCTCATACAAGCAGCACGGTCCTGTTCGGACAACACAGATCTTGATTCATGGTGATCTGAAATGTCACAATTAAAGGCCCTGAGGTACAGATAAGAGTGGGTAAAGGCTTTTCAAAATGTAACACTACATTCATGGTTAAGCAAACCCTATGTTGAGGGTACTAATTGGAAAAATCTCATTTAGACGATTCAATAAGTGCCCACAACCTAGGGTTTGGATTTTAAATAACATTTTAGCATTGTCTAAAATAAACAAGAGGGCCAAGATGGCCCTGGATCGCTCACCTGATAGAAGTTTGAAATTTTCCCCATGCAGAACAAGACCCATCTTTTACATGACCTAGGTATCTTTAAGACAAGAACACAAAACTTAAGATGCGAGATTATGATGCAGCTGAAAACAGCATTCTTAATCATTAATGATCAATATTTGTGGCTTTTAAAGTGAAAACCAAGTCGATAAGAAAACATCAATTTTGTCATAATCCAGGGCTCATAACTCTGTTCTGATAAAGATATTCTCATCAACCTTATGTCCAAGTTGTTTTTTTGATTGGTCAATATTTATTGCTGTTTGAGTGAAATTAAAAACGAAATCGGCAATTTTGTCACCATCAAGGGCACACAACTCTGGTTTTTCTAGTCCAATCATTATGAAAAAAAACAATTCATATAAGATCTCATGGTCACCAACATTGTGACCAAGTTGTGTCTTGATTGGTCAATATTTTGTGTTTTTTAGAGTGAAAATGAAGTCGAAAACGACAATTTTGTGAAATTCAAGGGCCAATAACTCTGGTTTTTCTAGTTCGATCAAACTGGAAATTTTACTCATTCAGCATTTTATGGTTACCAACACTGTTGCCAAGTTTTGTCTTGATTGGCCAATAAATGTAGATGCTTAAGTGTAAACAAAGTCGAAAACGGTAAATTTGTCAAATTCAAGGGCACATAACTCCAGACTGCCTACTTCGATGACACTGGAAATCAAACCAATTCATTATTGTATGGTTACCAACATTCTAGCCAAGTTTTGTCTTGATTGGTCAATATTTGTAGATGCTAGAGTGGTAACAAAGTCGAAACTAGCTATTTTTGATATTCAAGGGCACATAACTCCAGTTTTCCTGATCCAATCTGACCCAAAATCAAACTCGTCCAAGAGCTTATTGTCATACATGTTTTGACCAAGTTTGGTCAAAATTGGTCAATATTTGTAGATGCTAGAGTGGTAACAAAGTCAAAACTAGCGATTTTTTATATTCAAGGGCACATAACTCCAGACTTCCTGATCCAATCTGACCCAAAATCAAACTCATCCAAGAACTTATTGTCATACATGTTTTGACCAAGTTTGGTTAAGATTGGTCAATATTTGTAGATGCTAGAGTGGTAACAAAGTCAAAACTAGCGATTTTTGATATTCAAGGGCGCATAACTCCAGACTTCCTGATCTGATCTGACCCAAAATCGAACTCATCCAAGAACTTATCGTCATACATGTTTTGACCAAGTTTGTTTAGGATTAGTCAATATTTGTAGATACTAGAGTGGTTACAAAGTCAAAACTAGCCATTTTTGATGTTCAAGGGCACATAACTCTGGACTTCCTAGTCCGATCTGACTCAAAATCAAACTAATCCGAGAACTTATTGTCATACATATTTGACCAAGTTTGGTTAAGATTGGTCAATATTTGTAGATACTAGAGTGGTAACAAAGTCAAAACTAGCCATTTTTAACATTCAAGGGCACATAACTCTGGACTTCCTAGTTCGATCTGACTCAAAATCGAACTCATTCGAGAACTTATGGTCATACATGTTTTGACCAAGTTTGGTTAAGATAAGTCAATATTTGTGGGTGCTAGAGTGGTAACAACAAAATGTGAACAGACGGACGGACGGACGTCGACGGACAAAAAGCGACCACAATAGCTCACCTTGAGCACTTCGTGCTCAGGTGAGCTAAAAACACAAAATGAATTGAGACAAAAGGAGAAAATGCTGATTTTCAACCATTTCTCTTCGTGTCCCAATGTTTCTGCAAGGCATCAAGATCAGGGCATTTTTGTGCATTGGTTTAAGAGAAAAAGATATAATTATGGAGATTGTCAGAGATGCATGTATACAACTTAATGAACTATCGGACGATCTGATTAGTCAATTGATGTGTTGATTGAAAGAGCTTCAGATAAGGGGGTAATGGCTTTTCCCAAAGCAGTATTTCATTTTTTGTTCATCAAACCCTATGTTATTGGTCTCATCAAAACAATTCAAATGAGTACACACAATATAGAGCTTGGAATTGAAATAACAAAGTAAATTAACCCATTACCACACAATGACTCTTTATGGCTCCCCACAAGATGATGGCTTAAGAAAACATTGTGGAAAATGAAGAAATTGCTTGCGACAAGCAATTTCTTCATTTCCGACACTATTTTCTTTGCAAAGAGACTAAAAAATGTAAAATTTCATTCAGTTTAAATTGTCGTCTGCAACATCTTTGAATTTGGAACAGTCTAATAAAATTTTGCCGTTTGGTAATGGGTTAAATGTCTTTCACCCTCCATTTATCTGTAGCCTAGCTCTATGACAGCTGTGATAAGTCAACTAAATTATGATCAGACGGACACAAGCCTAAGCTAATCATTAATCTTGCTGATCATTGTCCACTCGCCAATAAAACCCTTTCTCAAACATTAAAATTTTAAAGTTGTCAATTAGAAAGCTGCTGCTGCTATGAAATAAATGTTGATAAAGATAGAATTTGTGTTAACTACAGCGTGGAAAATATAGAGGCAAAAGCTCAATATCAGCAATTTCTTCTTTTGCATCAATTTTTTTCCCAAGCCCTTTTGGCTAGAGACGTCAAAACCAAGTTTTGTTTGGGAAAGAGTTCACTCATACCCTAAAATTGATGCTTTTTGACACCCTTCAAGATAATGGCTTTGGAAAACATTGTCGAAAATGAAAAAATTGCTTGTGACAAGCAATTTCTTCATTTCCCACAATGTTTCCTATCCCAAAAGACCAAAAAATATATATTACTATATTCACTTGAAATTGTCGACTGCATCATCTTTAAATTTGGAACAATCCAAAAATTTGCCGTCTGATAAAGAGTTGAATGCTCCAGATTTCTGTTCATTGCTGATCATTGTCGACCTGTCCGCCCACTCTCTCACCCTCTCCCCAGTTGAACCCTCCCGGTCTCTCCTCTGGTAAGGGGTCATAATTAGGGTCCTCTTCATGAGGATCAAACAGGTACTTTCTGAAATGAACAAGAAAAAAGTCTTATAAGCATATTTTTACAACATAACCTTCATATTTGATATTTATTTTTATCTACGAATTTGATATCAAATGATCTTTTCACAAGAAATAACTATGAGAAATACAAGCATGAATGTCCTGTCACTTACAAATCTTAAAGTGATAGCCAATGTTGAGGGTTTTTGCATGCAAATAGACAGGACAGAAACTAAATGTAATAACAAAATTACAAATTCATGTGTACAAAAACACTTGTACAGCTAAAAATATTATATTTTAACAAGAGATGTTTGTAAAACTTGTATGCCCCCTCAAGGGCCTACATTTGATGTAGGTCAAAGTCCAAGGTCAAGTTAACAAGGTCCAAGGTCATGGTCAAATATGAAAGGTCTTGGTAGGAGGTGTCTATGTGTGAAATATCAAGGCTGTACATGTAAAAGTAAAATGAAATATAGGCCAGGTTAAAGTTTTTAAAAGTAGGCCAAATGCCAAGGTCATGGTCAAATGTGAAAGGTCTTGGTTGGAGGTGTCCAAGTGTGAAATATCAAGGCTGTATGTGTGAAAGGACATGATATATATGCCTGGTTTAAGTCTTTTTAAAAGTAGGTCAAACTCCAAGGTCAAGGTTGCAATATTCTAGGTCATGGTCAAATGTGAAAGGTCTTGGTAGGAGGTGTCTATGTGAGAAATATCAAGGCTGTAGGAGTAAAAGGACATAAGATAAAAGCTAGGTTAAAGATTTCTAAAAGTATGTAAAAATCAAAGGTAAAGTCACACAGGCCAAGGTCATGGTCAAATGTGAAAGGTCTTGGTAGGAGGTGTCCATGTGTAAAATATCGAGACTGTATAGGTAACAGGACATGAGATATAGGCCTAGTTTAAGTTTTTTAAAAGTAGGTCAAACTTCAAGGTCAAGGTCCAAGGTCAAAAATGAAATGTCTTGGTTGGAAGTGACCATGTGTGAAATATCAATGCTGTATGTGTAAAATGAAATAAAATATAGGCCAGGTTAATGTATTATAAAAGTAGGTCAAACACCAAGGTCCAAGGTCACAAGGTCCAAGGTCATGGTCAAATGTGAAAGGTCTTGGTCATAGGTGTCCATGTGTCAAATATCAAGGCTGTATGTGTAAAAGGACATGATATATCAGCTAGGTTAAAGTTTTTATAAAAGTAGGTAAAAGTCCAAGGTCAAGGTCACAAGGTCCAAGATCATTGTCAAATGTGAAAGGTCTTGGTAGGATGTGTCCATGTGTGAAATATCAAGGCTGTATGTGTAATAGCACATGAGATATAGGCGCAGTTTATTTTTTATAAAAGTAGGTCAAACTCCAAGGTCAGGGTCACAAGGTCCAAGGTCATAGTCATATGTGATAGGTCTTGGTCGGAGGTTTCCATTTGTCAAATATCAAGGCTGTATGTGTAAAAGGACATGATATATCGGCCAGGTTAATTTTTCTTAAAAAATAGGTCAAACTCCAATGTCAAGGTCACAAGGTCCAAGATCATTGTCAAATGTGAAAGGTCTTGGTAGGATGTGTCCATGTGTGAAATATCAAGGCTGTATGTGTAATAGCACATGAGATATAGGCGCAGTTTATTTTTTATAAAAGTAGGTCAAACTCCAAGGTCAGGGTTACAAGGTCCAAGGTCATAGTCATATGTGATAGGTCTTGGTCGGAGGTTTCCATTTGTCAAATATCAAGGCTGTATGTGTAAAAGGACATGATATATCGGCCAGGTTAATTTTTTTAAAAAAATAGGTCAAATTCCAATGTCAAGGTCACAAGGTCCAAGGTCATGGTCAAATGTGAAAGGTCTAAATAGGAGGTGTCCATGTGTGAAATATCAAGGCTGTATGTGTAATAGGTCATGAGATATATGCCCGGTTTAATTTCTTTTAAAGTAGGTCAAACTCCAAGGTCAAGGTCACAAGGTCCAAGATCATGGTCAATTGTGAATGATGTTGATAAGAGGTATCTATGTGTAAGATATCAAGGCTGTATGTGTAAAAATACATGAGATATAGGCATTGTTAAGAATTAAGTGTAAAAATCAACAAAGGGCAAAAACTCCAAGAAGTTAATCGGCAAGGTTATGGTTCTTGTGCACTGCACCTCTCCATAATGAGATCTATCCACCTGTAAAGTTTCATGATTCTATCTTACATACTTTTTGAGTTGTGCTCCGGACAAGAATCAATTTATAAAATCAACAAAGGGCAATAACTCAAAAATTTTGATCGGCAGAGTTACAGTTCTTGTGCACTGCACCTCTCCATAATGAGATCTATTCACCTGTAAAGTTTCATGATTCTATCTTACATACTTTTTGAGTTGTGCTCCGGACAAGAATCAATTTATAAAATCAACAAAGGGCAATAACTCAAAAATTTTGATCGGCAGAGTTACAGTTCTTGTGCACTGCACCTCTCCATAATGAGATCTATTCACCTGTAAAGTTTCATGATTCTAGCTAACATACTTTTTGAGTTATGCTCCGGACAAGAATCAAGTTTGAAAATAAACAAAGGGCAATAACTCCAAAAATTTGATCGGCAGAGTTACAGTTCTTGTGCACTACACCTCTCCATAATGAGATCTCTCCACCTGTAAAGTTTCATGATTCTACCTTTCATACTTTTTGAGTTATGCTCCGGACAAGAATCAGTTTATAAAATCAACAAAAGGCAATAACTCAAAAAATTTGATCGGCCGAGTTACAGTTCTTGCGCACTGCACCTCTCCTTAATGAGATCTATTTACCTGTGAAGTTTCATGATTCTACCTTACATACTTTTTGAGTTATGCTCCGGACAAGGTTTGGTCTATGGAAAGACCGATCGACCTACGGACCAACCGACATACCGACCGAACGACACTTGCAAAACAATATACCCCCATTTTCTTCGAAAGGGGGCATAATTAGTGCAGTTGTGTACTATTGCTTACTACTTCTCTTGCAACAGATTTCTTTTACACTTTGTGATTTACATCCTCACATACTTTCTATGGTATTTTTCTCCAAATTTGAAGCATTATCATGAGCAGTAAGCAGCATTGTATTATTTTGCTAATAAGTCTTGATTTTTTTTTTTAACAGGAACTCAAAGTTCAGAGAACTATATTAGCAAGTACATGTAACAGGTTTCAGGGATAAATACTAACTCTTTTCTCTTAGTAGCCAACTGGGCCCCTAACTTTGCAAAGTTAGGGGCCCAGCTCAAAATGTAGGGGCCCAACATTTCGGTCAAAAATCCTTGATGCAATGATGGACGTTTAATTTCAAAATCTGATTGATTACTCACAAAAATCCTGGAGTTTTCAGTATTCTAAACCCCCCTTGTTGTTGTGGAAATACATCCTCTAGGAAGTAATATATATGGCCAATAGCTATTCCTGTAAAATATAGAAGAAAAGAAGTTTTCAAACCATTACGAAACAGTAAAAATTGTTACAAGCAATTTCTTCATCTTCCACAATGTTTTCCAAAACTCTTTTCTTGAGGGGTGTCAAAAATTGTCACTGTGTTGAAATGGGTTAATCCGATAACTCACAAAAATCAGTTTTCAGTATTCTAAATCCCCCTTGTTGTTGTGGAAATACATCCTCTAAGAAATAATATGTATGGCCTATTGCTATTCCTGTAAAATAGAGAGAGCACAGAATTAGTTTTTTTTTAAATCATCAATTTACCATGGTGGATAATCATGTGATATAACAGTTTAAGAAAATCGTGAATAATTTCATTAATAAGCGACCGATGAGAATTCGATTTGAAGCAGAGAAGGCGGACAGACATTACGCATTAGATGGAAGTGGTGGATTTTTTAAAAATCAGCTAATAAAAAAGTTATTGAAGATCAACTAGAATTTTGGTTGATCTTTAACAACTTTTTTATCATGTGATCTTTCAAAAATTCACCAAGCCAAGCTTATTCATGGCATTTCCCCTTAGTAGGGTGACTTTCAAGGCTTGGTTGAAGGTGGGGTGGTCACAAAAGTACCACATTTTCTAACCTATACTAAAATGTTTGTCATATCCTGAAGTTTGTCAAACGGTAAATATCAAGTCTTGGATGTTGGTACGAGCTGAGAAATCAAAGATGGCGTCCAAGATGGCCGCCAGAATTGAAAACAAGGGGTTGTTATATATTATTGCCTGTACTGATTAAATGTATATCTATACATCATACAAACTAGGTTTAATATCATATACTATGTTTGAACTTTTTCATGATACATTTTAAAATGGTCACAATGTCAAGGTCAAGGTCAAATTCAAGGTCAAATGTGAAAAATAGCGAAAAAAGACGTCATCTACCAGTTTTCTTTTCTTATTACTCAAAAGTTTGCATAAAAAGCCAGGAATGTTATATACCAAAATAAACTACAATATATAGGCTTTAATAAATTAACATAAAGATTAAGATATCTTGTGTTTCCATGGAGATATTCAAGATGGCGTCTATAGACCCCTCCTGAAAAATAATGGAAAACCGTGTATTTTACCAGTTTCCCCCAATTTTGATATACATAATGGTCACTAGAATTAATGTCAAAGTGCTATTTTTTATATTAGTACACTACTCATATTCTAGATAAAGCTGTCATGTAAGACTAGAAAATAATTTTATTTGTTGTAAAATCCAAGATGGCATCCAATATGGCCGCCACAATGAAAACTAAATGGGATATCATATATGATTGTTTGTTCTGACTTAATGTATATCTATATATCAGATACTCTAGATTTATTTCATGCAGTGTGTTTGGTCTTTTTAGTGATACACTTTAAAATGAAAAAAAAAATCAAAATGGTTTCAAGGTCAAGGTCAAATTTAAGGTCAAATGTGAAATAAATCTGTAATTTTACATATTCTTTTGTTTTTACAGAAAATCTTGCGCAAATGATGAAATGTTATATACCACAATAAACAACAATATACAGGCTTTTATGATTAAATGTTAAAAGGGCCAATGCCAGGGATCAGAACAACATGGGCACAGTCAGAGTATGCATTGTTATGTGGTGCATTGAATTATCTTGGGCCAAAAGAAAGGAATATACCAAATTTTTCACTATCTATCAAGGTCCAGTTTCCCATAAATATCACTATAAATATAAAAAGTGGGTCAGTCAATAATATACAGATTTGATCTATAAGGACTAACTGAACTTCATTTGAAATTTCCTTTGACAGAAATAATCTAGCAACATATGATATGCATGTTGACCATTCCATATTTTGAAATTTAGTCTAAAGTCTGTTTTACGAACCGAGAAACGCACTCAACCGACTTTACACTTTAACCCAGGACCACTGAGTCTCAAGTTGGTTGTTGTTAATTGTCGCCTTCGGCAGCTGCAGCAATTTGGGTTTCAACATTCCTGTGTACCCATTTATATACCTGGGTGAAGAGGAGCAACGTGGGGTAATTCTTTTGCTCAGAAAAAAATCTGTGGCACCGGCAGAATTTGAACCCAGGACCCTTCGATTCCAAAGCCACATCCTACCTCTAGACCAAGGCGCCCCTGGCAATTTCTAAATTCTTGCATACGTTTTTCTTTTTTACCTCAGACATCCTAACATGGCTACATTAAAGATTTGGATATGTCATGTAGCCATGGATATTTTCATGGTGGTGTCTAATAAGAAACCTTGTGAAAATAATTGAAAACCATATTCATTAAACTATGTTTCATATATGATTTGCGATATAGTCACTACAATAATATGTTAAATGTTAAGTAGGGAGGATACTCGTATTTTAACTATAACAGCTTGAAAAGTAATTACAAAACAATAGTATTCGTGTCTTTTATTCAATATTTTACCACCCGGTTTATGAGTAGTCATAGTTGAACAGTTAACTTGTTTAAAACCCATACTTGAATGATCATTCATGGAAAGACTCATGTGACAATACATAGTTGCAAGATTATTTAATCGTCATTTATGTCTGTTGCACATACATGTATAGTACTCCTTTAAAAAGCAAAGATAATCAGCAAGGGGCACAGAGGGGCAGAAAGGCATGTATTTACAGATAAAGTATACTTATAATATCATTCCCACAAGTATATTGAAAGATATACACAGCATAGCCATTTTTAAACAGATTTCATTTTCTTGTACAAACTTTATAGTCCGACTCTAGACTCTAAAAATCAAATATGAATCCAATCCATCAGCAGGTTCACGAGAAGAAGATTTTTTAAGATGTACCATATTTAGGCTACCCCCTAAGTGGCCCATTATGGGGTCGCAAGGGAAGGTAACTCTGAAGCTACTTCCTATAAGAATGCATCCTACCAAGTTTGGTTGAAATCCATCCAATGGTTCAAAATAACACTAATACACTAATAACACGCCCCATCCCCACCACCTCAGCAGTGCCAATTCTTGACATTTTTTTTTCTTTTGGACAAACTTTGCAGTCCTTGCCCTAAAGACTCTAAATACCAAATGTGAATCCAATCCAACAGCCGGTTCATGAGAAGAATATTTTAAGATGTACCCCTTTTACACACTTTGTGGCCCCTTATGAGGCCCCAATGTGAGATAACTCCATGATTTGTACAAATCTGAGGCGGCTTTCCATGGGGGGGGGGGTACCTCCTGCCAAATATGGTTGAAATCCGTCAAATGGTTCTCAAGAAGAAGTCGAAAATGTTAAAAGTTAACACACGACGGATGACACAGAGCGCACGACGACGGACAAAAAATGGTGGCAATCGGTCACCATGACCTTTGGTCAGGTGACATAAAATGCTGATCAAAATTGGTTGAAATGAAATAACCCAATTAGTTATACAGGTATTGCACAAATAATCATAACAACTTTGAGTCAAATTCAAACAATAATAAAAGGGTAAACATGACTGTTTTCATATAAACAGGGTTAAATTAAAAAGATGTAAAGTTGTGTAAATCACTAAATCGACATATCATGAAAACTTAAGAAATCTCCTTTTAAGCTTGGGTTTGGTATTTTAAATAGATGTAAATGTCCGGTTTTGAAATAAAAGTGCTCAGACTCCTAGTTCGGTAAACTGGGGCAAAATGATGTAGCAGGAGTATAAAAAATGTTTGTATCTGGACTAAGCAAGAGTACTTGGGATAAACATGTAATGTACAAAATAACAATTGACTTGTACACTATTTTAATCAAATCCACTACTGATGGACATGGATTAATATTCTATCAGTTAGAGCTTACTTACAGTATTATTTTGTTTAAAGCCTGTTGAGATGTCACCTTAAGGACAGATCCTCCAGTTGTTACTGCGCAACTTACTGCGCATATCCCAAATAACGAAATAAAGCTGTTTCAGTAATTGGTCTTTTCAGCAAATGTATTTTTTACATTAAGTTAATGTTTGGTTGTTAAATGACAAGACCCTTTTCGGTTATTTCAATTTTCTCTGTTTGGTCAATTAAAGTGTAATAGTACCCGGATGGTACATTTCGCTTTCTGTTACGCGTTCAACATGTGGCGTTAGCGATAGGAAACGGATCAACAAAAGCAAAGTGGTGTCTTTATGAGCTAGTCCGCTTTAGATGGACAAAAAAGATGACACTTTTTATTAACTAAAGCTGGTAATAAGGAAGAAAATGGATAAAAGTAGTGAAACAATTTCGGACAGAGTTGCAAAAAGTAAACCAATTTTTACTAATAACTAAGAAAAACGATTGGTTTGATATATTTTTCTTTTTTTGTTTTTGTAGGTATGACCAAGCACTATGTCTATACCAAAAAAGAAAAAATTCTTACCGTTGGAATATTTTTTATTATCAGAAACGTGGCTAAAGAAGAGCAATTGCAGCTACTTTTGAAAGAATGTTTTACTAAAAAATTCAAAATCATCACTAAATTTTCCCAAATTGATACTCATTTAGACAGAATAAAACATATTGAACACAATAAAGACTTATTCATGTAATCCTAGCCATTTCGGACACCTTTTTTGTGGGTATTTCAGTGACACCTCATTTTTGCAATTTTAGACAAGAGTAGCCTCTCTTGAAATCCAATAACTTTTTAATTCGCTTGGTGACCTATAGTTTTTAGGTCATTTTTTTACTTCTCATATATTTAAATATCAGTACAGAAAAAATGAAAAAAATCTTACCGTAGGAAATAAATGGAGGATCTGTCCTTAAGGTCTACGTAAAGCTGGTCAAGAACTTTTTTGGGATATATGACTTTCACATTTGTTTGTTTATTTGATACCATCAATGACAGTTCTCCAAGCTCTTGGCTTTAGTTTTAATTCTGTTCTCAAAATGAGATCGAAGATGACATTATCGGCATTTACACCTCCACTATTGCATTTAATGTAAGTCTAGAACATATTGTTAGGATCACAGAATATAGGTTGGAGTGGTGATGCAAGAGACTATAACACATCAGCGACTGCCATCTCACCTAAGATGATAGGTCAACCCACACACAATTTCATCAACATAGAATTGGAGTTTATCAAACAAGTCTCACATACTTGCTTGTTACCATGTCGCGAATCTCATCACACAAGCTAAGTGGTACTTGTGCATTTTCAAATGATATAACTCTCCGCTGTTTCCAGTGGTACCTTTTTAAGCTGTTTATCGCTTGCAAATTGATAACAATCTTTTCAATCTTGTATTTCAATTTGGTTTTATGGATCCTATTGCTGCCACTTTACTTTTAAGTAAAGGATCATAGAAGCTTTTCCTTTGTCTATGCATTATTTCACCATCTGAAATCACAATACATTCATTCATTCAAGAACCTTTACTCCAATCAAGACGAAGCAGATAATGAAACTTCATACTGACTATATTGGTTGCCAGACTGTGGCCAAAGTAGTCTTGGTTAGTCCATATACAGGTCATGTGCTAAAACTCCTGATACACATATTTACTGAATAAGGAGAGAGGCCTTGTGGCTATCAAGAACATTACAAAAATTGGAACTATCAACAACTTACATACAATAGTGAGGGAAGTGTTAATAAAATGTGTTGGTATTTTATATGGTATCAGTATTGAAAGTTCTTTGTACAAACTTTGAACAGAAAAGGTAAAAAAAATTAAACCCTAAAATTCTGCCAGCAAATGACATAATTTGGCTGTATATTCTACAATGTGAGTATCACTTTCTGGTCTGGAGAGGATGCCATCCTGCAATGTAGCAGCTGTCTGACCCACCAAAGTTGGATAAATGATGGACAGTAAGACAGATCAATCAGCTCCATAATCCATGAGTCTACCAGTTACTCCAACAGAACTTCTCAGTGACTTTGTTTGTGATAGAATAGATATATTATATGAGCATCAATGTACGCAAAACCTAAAGGATATACCATTACCTAAGATCTTTGATTGCACTAACTGTTCATGTAGCTTCTCTCAAGTAACCAGTGTGTATGTATATACCAAACTTGATAATTATCACTAAATCAGATTTTAGTAGGATGTCATGATATATTACAAAAAGAAAAATTCCATCATAATTGGTGGTCTCATAAAGTTTTAAATGGGACATGTGATTCTAGTGAATTTAGAAAATAAATGCCTAAACTGGTTAGGACGGCAAAATTGCTCTATACAGTGTATTGTGTGATATACCCACTAAAGAAGTATCGTCATTTTGATTTTTGTTGAAATGAACTGTGTCTCAAATTTGTTTTTTTTAAATGAAGAACTAAATTGCATATATACTGTATTTAAAGCACTTATTTTATTCTACATATTTCCTGTTGTCGAATTCTGATATTTCAAAGCTCAAAAGGCTACCGTCAACCTAAATTCAGATGGGTTTTTTTATCATTTTGCATGGCATATTCGATTCTATATCGGATAATATTATGGTGATACTTCAGATAGCTTTATATAGAAAATGAGTATTGTGCCAATTTAGAATATAAAAGTGAATGACTTCGACATTATTTGAATTACCATAACTCAAATCAAATTTGAAACATGGTAAAAACAAAGATTTTTATTATTCTCTCAAGGTGTCCCACAAGATGTTTGTAGTCATCATTTTACAATCTCCATGACAATGCAACACATCCTAATCTTAATATCAAGTTATTGAAGTTCATACACTGGTCATTGTTTATTTTAGTATGTAGCTTTTTATTCAAGATTTTGTGTACAATAACAAAAAAAAAAAAAACGTAAAATAACAGATACATTCACTATTTTTCACATCTGACCTTGAATTTGACCTTGACCTTAACATTGAAAACACTTTAAAAATGTATCATAAAAAGATCAAATACACTGCATGAAATAAAATCTGCTTTATTTGATATACAGATATACATTAAGTCAGTACAAACAATCATATAAGACAACCCATTTGGCTCTCATTGTGGCGGCCATATTGGACGCCATCTTGGATTTTGCAACAAATAAGAATATTTTCTAGTCTTACATGACAGCTTTATATAGAATATGAGTATTGCTAAAATATAAAGAATTAAAGTAACACTTTGACATTAATTTAAATGACCATTATGTATATCAAAATTATGGGAAAACTGGTAAAATACAGTTTTCCATTATTTTTCACTAGCGGTCTTTAGACGCCATATTGAATATCTCCATGGAAACCCAAGATATCTTAATCTTTATGTTAATTTATTAAAGCCTATATATTGTAGTTTATTTTGGTATATAACATTCCTGACTTTTTACGCAAACTTTTGAGTAATAAGAAAAGAAAACTGGTAGATGACGTATTTTTTCACTATTTTTCACATTTGACCTTGAATTTGACCTTGACCTTGACATTGTGACCATTGTAAAATGTATCATGAAAAAGTTCAAACCTAGTATATGATATTAAACCTAGTTTGTATGATGTATAGATATACATTAAATCAGTACAGGCAGTTATATACAACAACCCCTTGTTTTCAATTCTGGCGGCCATCTTGGACGCCATCTTGGATTTCTCAGCTCGTACCAACATCCAAGACTTGATATTGACCGTTTTATAAACTTCAGGATATGACAAACATTTTAGTATAGGTTAGAAAATGTGGTACTTTTGTGACCACCTACTCCATGAAATAGGCCCTTTTTTCAGCGAAAGTCACTCCACTACCTCCTTTGTTGCTTCAAACTGAATTCCAAATGATCAAGTAATAACAAATATATTAGTGATTTTCTGAAATTCTGAGTCACATGATTAACCACTGTGTTGCCTCTTTATCAACTTTATTACAATATCAGCATTTTCCAATAAAGAGAAAGCTAGTAGTTTCCAGGGTACTATAGATCTATAAGGGGCTTGAAAGTTAATTAGACCAAAAGAGTTCATCTCAAATAAGATCTAGTTTTGATTTCACTAATAGAAATAGTTTGTGAAAACATTGAATGCAACGAAGAAATTGATGATTATCAGCAACTTCTCCTTTTCCTTCACTATTTTCTACACCATAACATACACATTTTCCCAGTATAGACACCATCGTTTTGTCATCAGCAACACCTTTCAAATCGGAGCAGTCTTAATTCCCAACGCTAGGGAAAGGATTAAGGGAAAAAAGTACTTACCCATTAAATCTACGATGACTGAATTTCCCAGCAATAAAGAGAACGCTAGCAGCACCCAGGGTAGATAAGGGGCTTGAAAGTTCATTAGACCAAAAAAGTTCATCCGCACATAAGGATTTCTTCTACTCCAAACATAAACTAACATTATGGTGAATGCACTACCTAAAAATACTAAATTTACAAATAAAGCAGTTATCTGAGTATATGTTAAGGAATTTTATCAGTATTCTTTTCATTTCAGTGAGCTGTAGTTCCCAATTAACCCTTTCCCAAACAAGACCTGTAAACGAAATTATTTTTGCATGAAAATATTATGAGAAAAGAAGAAATTGCTCACGATGATTACAGAAAGGATACAATCATAAGGGTTCCCCCAAAAAGGAACATAAAGAAGAAGTCTGCAGTTTTGCCTCTAAATGAGCCTTCTTCTAACATTCTACAATATCTGTATGTAAAGATAAGGTTGAACAGGAAGTTGAATCCAATTGGACCAAAATACAGGAAGTTGGTCACCAGTCGCCATACCTGGATTGAGCAAACAGAAAATTTGTGGAAGAGCTCTTTAAACCTTTCCCTAACAAGACCTGGTTTTGACATACCTGATATAAAATGCTTGGGAAAATATTGAGGCAAAAGAAGAAATTGCTGATAATCAGCAATTTCTCCTTTAGCCTCAATATTTTCTGTGCTATATTGTACACAATTTTCAGTTTTAGTACCACCAATTTGTCATCTGCAGCAGCTTTCATATTTGAACACCCTAAAATTTTGTTGTTTGGGAAAGGGTTAACCTTTTCCCTAACAGTAACATTCCACAGCGGTCAAATTGAAAACTGCTACAAAAGACAAATTTATGGATGTTTATAAAGATATAAATTATAAATTGAGTAAAGCACAGAAAATATGAGGCAAAAGAAGAAAATGATAATTATCAGCAATTTCTTCTTTTGTCTAAATGTTCTCATGCATTTTCTGTAAGGGAAATCAAACCAGGTCTTGTTTGGGAAAGGGCTCTATAATGCATAACCAGACAGAACATTTTAGACTTGCCCAAATTCAAAGATGTTGCAGATGACAATTTCAATGGACTGAAATATTTTTATATTTTTTGGTGTATCTGGGTAGAAAAACATCGTGGAAAATGAAGAAAACTGTGTGACTGCAGCTTTAGGTTTAAAATAATGTATTTAGGACACATTCAGTCAATAGCCAAATAACAAATTACTAAAGCTTGGGTTTCATTACTCTTTAAAGCTGAGGTCTATTGATTAACCATCAAATATGACCTCTGCCGTTTTTGATACACCAACAGCCTATCTGGTCGTCATAATCTAATTATAGCACATCATTTGAATTATCAAATAAAAATCATTCAGTTTTATCTTGCATGATCATTACGTATACATAATATCGCTTCTATTTTTGGCTGAAGCCGGTAACATTTGAATTATCGAATCAAAATCATTCAGTTTTATCTTGTTTGAATATGTATACATTACGTCGCTTCTATTTTTGGGTGAAGCCAGTTATTTGAAGCGTCAGCCAATGAAAGTTTGTATCAGATTTTTCAATTGTTTTGTTGTGTATAGCAAACGATTGGATACTGAAATCCCGCCAAGGCCCCGAGATTAGACGTGAAATGACCCCGCCGGAACAAGAAAGAGTAGGGTTTCATCAATTTAAAAATGGTTACTGTCAACTTTGAAGCTTTTCCAAAACAACATCTTTTACTGGTGATCAATTCATCGACAATATTTCCGTCTGCCTCCAAGTTTTACTGTTTTAGGAGAGGTTTTTCTATCAGAAGTATCAAAAAACATCAATATTTTGTGAAAGTGAATGGTTAAAATGGTACTCTTTACTATCAGGTGGCATGTACACAATGGTTAATCATGTGACTCAGAATTTCAGAAAATCTTCAATAATCTTGTAAATGCGGGACCCGTTTGAATTTGGTTTAAAGCAGAGAAGGTGGGAAAATGCCAGGAAATATCGTCGGTGCTATGACAAAAAGGCGTAACAAATTAGTTACGCCATTTTGTCAATTTTTTTTTATAAATGCTTTCTACTAAGTATGTAGGAGCGCATATCCTGTCAAAACGGCGTTTTTCTACACCTATTAGAACCCTTTCAATTATCATGTGACAAAATTGCGTAACTCGATTTAGCTGACAAAAATGCGTTATACGTAGACAAATTTACACGAGAGTAATAGTGAGTTACGCAATTTTGCCGGCATATTTTTTAACATATTTTAAAACGGCAAAAACGTTTTTGGCTCTCCCGAAAAAAAAAGGTTTTCGAGCAAAATTTCTATTACGCCATTTTGTCATAGCACCGACGATATGCTGGACATAATGTATTATTGGAAATCAACTGATAAAAAAGTTATTGGAGATCAACCAAAATTTTGGTTGATCTTCAATATTTTTTTTTTCAGCTGATTTTTTAAAAATCCACCACGTCCATCAAATGCCTATCCACCTTCTCTGCTTCAAACCATATGAGAATCGACTTGGTATTAACAATATGATTGAAGATTTTCTGAAATAGATGTATCACATGATTATACAATGTGATTTAGACATAATGCAGGGCTACAGATAAGGCCTAATAAAAAAATATGTGTGTTTCAGGTTTCCTCAGAAAATTCAACCTGGGTCGGTAGGTCGGATTTTTTTTTTTTTTTTTTTTTTTTTTTTATCCTCATGTAACCTGCAGCAGTGTTCAAAATAGTACACCCAGTATTAAAAATTTGGCTATTTGGGAAAGGGTTATTATGACTACATGAGTCTTTAAAGGGTATTGTCTTTCATTGAAGTGATTTGAAATCCTAAAAGATCGGATACCTATAATTCTTCAAAGTAATTTATTTCATGTCCCTAATTTGGAACATTTCGTAAAATGGTCATCACGATAATGGGTATGACATCGCAAGTTAACTGTTAACACTATAAGATCAACAAAGTATTTTGATGCACTAACGTTAATTGTTAGTTTAATGGTCAACGGTTAATCCATTGTTTGACATCCGACATAATAGCAAGTTGTCAGGTCTAATTAGCGTAGTAATTTGTAAGGTGAGCGTATATATTTTAAAGATCGATTAACACTTCAAAACAGGTAAAGATATAGGGAAAATAATCCATCTGGTCAAATTCAGGCATTGGCGTGCATTGCGATCGCAGCTAAATATACGTCGATTCATTTTAAAAAAAAAAACTTAAAAGCATGACTCGGAACAAAAGAAGCTTTGACTGTATATTCGATGGTGTTTGTGTGTACACAAAATTGAAAATATGATAAGTGTACCTTCTTTACAAATGAAAGAATATTTTCCGTACTCCATGTTTAATATTCCAAATACAAGCTTCCAAAAAATTCCATTAATTCCCGGTCTTATTAACAAAGTTGTAACAGCAGTCATTATACGCTGTTGTTACGTCGCTTTTGTTAAAGTTAAAGATAATGCGGAAAGCATATTTCCTTATTGATTGACAGGGAATTGGACCGAATTACACCCAATCATATGTAATAAATTTGTTTTCTCCGCCCCCAGACTGTACCCGAAAGAATGATTGACATGTAATTGATTACAGGCACACAACTTCATCCGTGACTTTGTGTTGACCGATTTCTAAGACAAAGAACACGAGTGAAGGTCGTCGCGCGCTTTTTCACATCAAAGGGACCGCTGTTGTGGTTATATTAGGAAACACGCTTCTTACCATTTCTCCAAACCAATAACCGATTAACTACCCGATATTTATCTAGGGTAGGAAACCTTATCAATTCTCATCTCTTGGAAAATCATTTTTACAGTTGTCAGTTTGACAATTGATTGGATAATCTTTGTTACACTTGGATTTTTTCGGACAAGGTACTTTTATCATTCCCAGGTGAAATGAAATCTAGTAAAAAGCATACATGTTTTATTCAATCTACGGGAAATATATTAAGTAGGATGTTCAGTTGCTGTAATCTCGCTAACAGTTAAAATTTTTCTTTTTTGATTTTGTTTTGTTTGCTCTTTTGTTTAATAAGATTTTTGGTAGGCTATGAGTCCTTTTCTTTAAAGCGGCGCCCAAAGTGATTCCCTAGAGTAGATGACACGTAAACTTGTGACACGGAATATATTAATATACAGAAATAGAAACTCGCAACGTTACGGCAAGAATGATGGGCTTCACTGAAGAGAGTTGAAATTTTGAGAGACCACAGAATCAAAATGTGTAATCCACAGGCGTCCGTAATTTGAGCCTTGGCACCATCTAGACTATTCTTTATCACAAGGCATTTTTCTACGTTCAATCTGATTGTAACCCCTCTCTCACAAAATACGGTGGAACTTTTTCAAATTAACAGATTATCTGTCCAATCTTTCGTTAACCGAGAGCCAACATATTTTTCTTCAAAGAAAATGCAATTGTTTGGGGGTGGGTAACGAAGTCTGACTGCTACAATGGCTCAAAGTTGAAATTTCCATCGAGGTTTTGCTTCATGGACACTCTGACGTTCAGTCGATTTCAAGATATGAACACGCTTGAGATCAAACAGAACGACATTCTAACTGCGTGAACACCTAAAGCAAGTTTAAATCAAACACTGACCTGTCACAGTCGTCTTCTACAAACGCAAACAAGTGAGAATTCGGTGATTTTGAGGTTTGTTATCAAATTTTCAAAAGGAAACTGCCAATCTGGGTCAAATGTAATGATGGGTAATTTCGTTGGATAATCGATGTCACGTTTTTGGTGACGTAATTAGCGGCGAATGATTTTATTGGCCGAGTATCGTTTTGACAGTCTCGCGCGAGATTGGTACTCGATTTCTATAGCTATTTTTAAACAGTTTCATGATGTAAGAGCAGGAACCAGAGGGTATTTAAACAATTAGCTTACGGAGACAAAGGAAAGTTAGAAAAGTTCGCTCATGTTATTTTTTCAGCAGTAAAGAGAAAATTATAAGAATGTAGATTATTTAAAACACATTTAGTCAAGCTAGTGGCGCTAGCGATAGTAGTGGTGCCTCGATTTTCGGGGGAATGTACGAACAAGTTAACAGAAACGAGTCGACCAATGAAATTATTCGTCGTCAATTACGTCATCTTTTCAAGATGTCTACTTTCATGTCAATACTCTAGCTTCATGTCAATACTCTAGCTGAACGGAAAAATTGTGAAATGTTTGATTCTAAGCCATTAGAGAAGACGAATGTGGCAGGTTAGTGTTATATTTAGACTTGCTTTTGGTGTCCATGTAGTTTAAAGGGCGCTCTGTTAGATCTCAAGCGTGCTCATATCTTGAAATCGACTGAACGTCAGAGTGTCCATGAAGCAAAACCTCGATGGAAATTTCAACTTTGAGCCATTGTAGCAGTCAGACTTCGTTACCCACGCCCAAACAATTGCATTTTCTTTGAAGAAAAATATGTTGGCTCTCGGTTAACGAAAGATTGGACATATTATCTGTTAATTTGAAAAAGTTCCACCGTATTTTGTGAGAGAGGGGTTACGATCAGATTGAACGTAGAAAAATGCCTTGTGATAAAGAATAGTCTAGATGGTGCCAAGGCTCAAATTACGGACGCCTGTGGTGTAATCTTGTAAGCTTACAACAGCGATTGTGGTGAGAACGCATGCAGTCGTGTATGTCCTCGTCATAGGAGGCATCTGCCAATACTCCTGTTGAAAAGATTGGGCCATTTTTTGTTTACTTTCGCATTTGTTTACGTTTTCAGAAAATACCGGAAATACATTGGGACACGTAGTACGCATGCGCACACATAAAATTGATATAAACCGGGATTTATTTTCTGCAGCTCGCAAGATGAATATGTCAGAACGTGGTCAGTGACTTCCAATTGATTTACATCACATATATTATGATATAACTATTTTACAACTAATTATTCATTCATTTGTTATCTCAAAATAGATAGTGATAGAATTTGACGAATTTAATAGGTACCGGAATATAGCATGCGCAACAATTGTAATTTTAACGACTTCATGAATCTAACGACACCGACAAAATAAAAAAAGAAGAAATAAAAAAACAACTCAAAATTATGGCTTCGAGCTATTCATCTTCGCCAAAAATGTACAATGACTTTGATGAACTTGAAAGCAATGAATTTTCTGAAAAGGAATACTCGGACGAAGGTATAGGATTTATATGTGAGAAAGACAATCTCGGCCCTAGGAATGTTCGATCCCTCCTGTTTTGTTCGGGTCATACTAAAATACGCCACATGGGAAAATTCGCCCTATGGGACCGTATGAAAATATAGACGCCATATAGAATTATATGGTATGGAAGTTTATTTTTTGGAAATTTTAAGGCTTAAAATGTCAAATATCGAATAGTTGTTTGGAGGTTGTAGAATATGACAAACTGAACAAAAACTCGGCAAAAGAAGCATGTTGGTGCGAAGTAAAAATAAGTAATTCGGAGAAAATATTAATCGGTGTTATATACAGATCGCCAAACTCTAGCGTTACAAACAGTGAATTGTTGAATGATATGATTCGTTCATTAAATAATGAAGCACATAATAAAATTGTACTAATGGGTGACTTAAATTATCGCGAAATAGACTGGGAGCACTGGATTTCAAGTTCACCTGAGAATCATGTTAGCCATCAATTCATTGAAGCTATCAGAGACAGTTTTTTGTATCAGCATGTTGAACTCTGTACAAGGTTTAGAGAAAATCAAAATCCAAGCCTATTAGATCTCATCTTTTCCTCCGATGAATTACTTGTGAGTGACATTGAATATTTAAGCCCAGTTGGAAAAAGTGATCACATAGTAATGACTTTTAATATTGACTGCACTTTGCAACTAAATGAACAGCATAGACAAACATTCATGTATGACCGTGGTAACTACGCTGCGATGTGTGAAGAACTTAAAACAATTGACTGGAAATGTGCTTTTGAAGGAAAGACAATAAATGATAACTGGATTCTATTTAGAGACAAATTGAAAGTTTGCATGGACAAACACATACCTGTAAAATCGCACAAATCTACAACATGTAAAACAATCAAACCGATATGGATGACGAAACAAGCTTTAAAAGCTGTCAGAAAAAAACATAAATCATGGAATAAATACCAAAAGTCGAATGATCAGAAACACTTTCAAGACTACTGTAAACACAGAAATAAGGCTACATATGAATGCAGAAAAGCACGAACTAATTTCGAATGTAAGATTGCAGAAGAGGAGAATCCAAAGTCATTTTACAAGTATGTAAACTCCAGACGAAAGGTTAATACTGGGATTCCAGAATTAAAGAATGAAAGAGGCAAATCTTCAACAAATGATCAAGAGAAAGCAGAAACTTTAAACAAATTCTTTAAAAAGGTGTTCACTGTGGAAGATGTTAAAAGTGTGCCTAATTTGAATAATAGAAGTGATGGTAATTGTGTGACAGACTTAGAGATTAGTGAGTCAGATGTGCTTATGGCCAAGTGCAAATAAAGTGTGACATTTAGATAAAAAATAAACTTTCGATAAGATTTGTTTTGGCAGTGTGATTTGAAAGTATATATAACAAATTTTGAAAAAAATGTAAAATCTTTAAAGCGCATTTATCTGATTTCAGAAAATTTTGACTTTTATATGAGTGCAAGAGCTAATTTTAGGACTTTACATAGCTTTTTTAATGTGCCAAATGGACATTTTAGTCATTTGTTTGATCATTATTTGTTCTTTATACTTTAAGCTAAGGAATGTGGCAAACTTTTGAGCTACTTGTTTGTCAAATTCCATGACTTCTTGAAAAAATTTGGCAAATAAATGGTAAGAAAAGCAATAAAATAAAGAAACATACCTGTTATCAACTTTTTTATGAAAAGAATATCAACCCTTCAATGGTAATAGCAATATTTAATCAAAATTTAATCAATTTACTTTAGAATAAAACAAATCTGGCTCTGATATTCAAAAATATAACTAAGTTCTGCTGGGTACAAAACAGTTACTCTTTACCGTTATGGTTGGGACACATTGAATTATTCTTATGTATTGAGGTTAAATTGTAGATTTTCACAACCAGTTTGTGTTCATTTTATTCCTTAAACCATTAAAAGATGTTAAAAATCACTTTATGTGATTTAAAACTTCTATATTTTGTTGTGCAAGTCTTCTTGTGTATGTTTTGTGTAAAATTACCAGCCTATACCAGGTACTTACAAAATCACTTATATAGCTAACAAATTACATAGTTCCATTTGTTAATACTATCTTGCTTCATTGCCATATCAATTATGGCTATATCAATGTAAAATTAATGGTAAAAATGGAGATACTTCTCAAAATTAATGATAAATGTTAATTGACTGAGCCGTTATGGTTGGGACATCCTGTCATGCCCATGTTTTAGAATGATTATTGTCTGATAAAATGCAACCTTCTGATGGATTTCTTCTACAAAATAGTGTAACAACTATAAACATTCACAAAAACTATTTGTAACTGTTAGAAGATAAAAGAAAAACAAGAGAAATGACATAAATTTCCCTGAAATCATTCCTAATTATTCCTAACCTGGTGCCATTCAAAATCACAATTAATCCTTCTGTGTCTCCAAATATCGAATATCTTTTTATTCTGTTTTTTATCATTTAGTACAATTACTAGATTAATTTTAATGATATTATGGCATGCATTGAATTTAAAAAGCACAATATGGATATGACACAGTTTTAGACTAGTTGTCTTTCAATCCATACCATTTGTCATTTTAGTTGGGACAATATATATCAAATGATATCCTGATTCTTTGGCTTCCAAGGTTTTACTTTTAGACAAGGGTAACTTGTACAATCTTCTCCCATACTATAAGTCATACAGCTTTGAATTGTATTATGAGTCTATAGCACAATGCTCTAGATACAGCGATTGCCATTCACTGAATTGGTCCTATGTTTTGGGTTCTTGAATTTTTACATCTATAGAGAAAAAGTTGAAAATCTTGTTCCAAGCTATTCGTCCTAAAGTTTAGAAATTTATGATGTAGAATTTACATTGATCTTTACAAGAGTAATCTAAACTAATAACTTATTCTCTATAAGATAAATACAATGTATAAGGCTTGTGCTGTGGGTTCCCGAACTTTACAGAGATAAAGATCTGTGGAAATCTTGTAATGGTACAGCTTGCATGTTTTTTGCCTAAAACACTCATCCGCTGTGGACAAAATAATTGGTCTGGAAAATTGTGATGATTGCCTATTGCTACTGCAATCACCGCCCTTTTCCACTCACAATTTCTGCGGATCACTGTGAATCGTAGTGGCAGATGGAAAATCATGGTGATCATGCTAGGTTTACTCTAAACTTGTCCACGCAATTTGCCATGGTCAACTGGAAAATCATGATGGTTAATCACAGTCATTTCATGGGTTTGGGTTGAAAACATGCTCACTGTGGCCAATGGCCATCCACCCTAATCCACCCGAAATGCAATCAGGGTGATGCGTGAAAATAGGCAAAAACATGTGAGCTGTACTGTTTTTCCATTCAAATCACAAGATCTTGAGCTCACAAGATCTTGAGCTTTGAGATTTTGGGTGTTGTTGAATGCAAAATCTTATCTCATAAATCTTTACTAGAATTATTCAAAATTATAATTATGCAGTAAAATAAAGCCTCTTTTATAATAAAATCCCACATTTTACATTTAGAATATATCTTATAGGACTTAAATATGCAAAAAAATCAGGCTTTGAAATTTTGCTGGTCGCATATGGCTTAATCACTAAGGTGAGAGATTGAAGGCCATCTTGGCCCCCTTATTTGGAATTTTGGTCAGTAAGTCCCTCCAAAAGTTCAATTTAATGACCATTTCTCCATATTAAACCAAAGACAAGCATGTACTACATATTAATTGGTAAATATAGGATTAAACAAAAATGTCCCAACCATAACGGTAGCTACTTTACTTATAGAACCTACTGTTACTCAGGATTATATAATGCACAGCAACACAAATTCACTTCTTTTCATTTAGAAAATAATACAATAACATAAAATGAGTCTTTCTCAAATAATCAAACACTAGTTTTGAAATAAAAACAAATTTCCTCCAATAAACATAGGAAAAGTGATGTAAATTTGAAAAATACTAAAAATCTTTACTATGTCAACAACCTTTTGTAACTTTTTTCACTGTAAATTACCTAAGTAATGTAAAGATTTCACTTTAAAAGATGTGGAATGAGTGATACTGGTTGAAAACATGGCCGTTATGGTTGGGACAAAAACCGTTATGGTTGGGACATCATGGATTTGGCTCTATTGGTCATTCCTACTTAGGAGCTGAAAGTAGAACTAAAATGCAAAAGGTACTATAGGATTTCAGGGAAATAATGCAAAGTAACTTAAACATTCAAAGCCTCTGTTTAAGGAATATGGAACTAATAAACAAGGGTACCGTATCAACCGTTATGGTTGGGACAAATTTTTGTTCATTGCATATGTTGCAAGCAAGCCAAGTGACATGCATATGGAACAAAGAAAGTTATTATAAAATAAACTCATATCTTTCTTACATCCTTTAAAGCCATTTTAGCTTATTTGATATTGCTGTTTCTTTATTTTTGAGATCTTTTAAGATGGTAGACCCAAAATTTTGAATTTTGGAGACAACTGGACATATTTGGAAAAAATGTCACAATTTCAAAACATTAAACTTTAAAGTTAAATCAGTTGATGTTATGACTACTCATATGTATAACGATGATACACACATGCAAAACTTATATCATTCAACTACCAAATTTGAGTAATTCAGATATTTAAAATAGCCTTTTAAAGAATGTCACGCAAAAAACAGCCTTTTTTGGTCAATTTTGCATTTTCAATCTGTCATAACTTTTGAACAAATCATCCGATTCACTTGAAATTTTCAACACAAGTCCATCACAATGTATCCTTTCCAGTAATTAATATCAAAGGGTTGTCAATCTTTCTGTCTTTCATATTTTTATGATTTTATGTTGGAGACAAGAAAATGTACTCTTATTTGCACTTGGCCTTAAGATCCTTGAGAATTTGAACATAAACAAAGCTTGTGGTCCAGATTTCTTACATCCGCGTCTACTTAAAGAACTAAAAAGTGTTATTTATGAGCCATTAACAATAATGTTCAGACAATCCTTTGAAGAAGAACAACTACCGCTAGATTGGAAAACAGCCAATGTTAAAGCACTTTACAAAAAGGGTGACAGAAGTGATCCAGGAAACTACCGTCCTGTTAGTCTGACTTGCGTACCGTGTAAAATCATGGAGAAAATTGTAAGGAATCACATTGTAGGACACATGAATCAACACAGTTCATTTTCCGCGTCGCAGTATGGCTTTATGTCACTAAGGTCGTGCGCTTTACAACTTCTTGAAGTAATGGAACAATGGACATCATGGCTCGACGAGGATAAAGACTTTGACTGTGTTTATTTCGACTTTAGAAAAGTGTTCGATACTGTGCCTCATGCTCGTCTTCTGGAAAAAATGAAATCATATGGTATCGAAGGTAAATTACTCAACTGGGTCGAGTCATTCCTAAATGCACGCAAGCAAAGAGTAGTGGTAAATGAGAGTGAATCCGAGTGGACCAGTGTGACAAGTGGGATACCCCAGGGAAGCGTTTTAGGTCCAACGCTATTTTTAATTTACATTAACGATATAGAAGAGGCAATACATGGAACCATCAGACTCTTTGCGGATGACACAAAATTATATGGCTCTGCTAACACCGATTGTGACGCTAAAAACATACAAACCGATATTGACACTTTGAGTTCATGGAGTGACACATGGCTTTTAAAGTTCAACGTGGATAAATGTACAACCCAGCATTATGGTCACCATAACAAAAAACATACTTACAGCCTACATGAACATGGAAACCGTCAGAAAATATCAAACAGTGAATCAGTAAGGGATCTTGGAGTTTTATTTGACACTCAATTCAACTTCAGACAACATATGAGTAACTGCATTAACAAAGGAAACAAATTGACAGGCTTAGTTAGAAGAACCTTTTTACGTATTACACCAAAATCTTTTCGCAAATTGTATAAATCACTGATTAGACCAAACCTGGAATATTGCAACATTATTTGGTACCCACGGTTCAAGAAAGATATTGACTCTTTGGAAAGAGTGCAAAAACGTGCGACAAAATTAGTGAGCGCTGTTCGTCACCTTCCGTATAAGGAGAGACTCGAAATATTAAAAATTCCATCACTGGCTTACCGTCGTTTTCGTGGAGACATGATAGAAGTGTTTAAACTGCTAAATGGGAAAGAAGGTATCGAGTACAAAAACTTTTTTGAAATGAGTGAAAACACAAGCACCAGAGGCAACAGTTTGAAGCTAAAGACAAAAACGTGTAAGAAAGACATCAGGAAAAACTTTTTCTCTGTAAGGGCAGTTTCTGAGTGGAATTTACTTCCTGAGGCAGTAGTAAGGGCTCCATCTATGAATTGTTTTAAGAACCGCCTGGATGAATACATGGGAAGCGCCAAATACACCACCTATCCGGATCAGAACTGGGTTTCTAACCATGAGGGGGTTATAGAAGACGTCTAGTCTTGCGACCCTGAACAACAGATGTAAGATGTAAGATGTAAGTATTTGACATTTTATGTTTATTTGTACTTAGTTTTAGATATTATGGTAAATTTTGGAGTTGAGCGCCGATAACGCCACATCACTTCTACCTTCGCCACACAGACCCAAAAGTAGAATTGCATATATATAATGGAATTATGTTATTATCTTAATACACAAGATAAATATGACTATTGGATTTGTATTTTATAATGTTTTCTTTTGTTTATTTTCAGATTTCGGATGAGTACAGCGGAAAGCCATGTGGGGGAAAGGGAGGTAATTATATGCGTCATACAAATAGACTAGAAGGCGTAATAAACTGGATGACCTGTACAATTCGAAATTTTCCAAAATGGATTCAAACGGCTGCTGCCTGAACAAACGTTTGTTCAAAACAATTATTGATTTATCAAAATATTGATTGATTGATCGATTGATCATAACATTGATTGATTGAATGCTCAAAATATTATTTGATTGTTTGATCATAACATTGCTTGATTGAATGATCAAAATATTGATTGATTGATTGATTGAACAAAATATTGATTGATTGATTGATTAATTGACGGACGGACGGACTGACAGCCAGATTGATTGATTGATGGACGAACATATAATCAGCACTGCAGCTTTTTATGAAAGGGGCAACGAAGAAAAATAGTACCTATTAGTTCATCCCTTTGGCCTAGAGGTTTAACCCATTTCCAAACAAGAACTGGTTTTAACGTCCCTAAAAGAGCAGTCTTGGGAAAACATCGAAGCTAAAGAAGAAGATGCTGATAATAAGCAACGTCCATTTGTGGTTTACAACAATTTTCAAATTTGCCACTGTAAAATTTCGCAGTTTTGGAAATGGTTTAATTTGTTTGTTCTTGTTTTGATTAAAGACAAATAACTTTTTACCAGATACCAGGAATTGGTAAATTAAATGATGACCAAATAATTGCAAAAGAAAACCATAAAACCAGATCAGGTGGGGCGTGTAAAGTAAACAAAAACGACAACAGTTCAGAATAAAAAAGCCAAACTAGTTTCAAATATGAATAATCACTAAACAACACTAACAACAACAGCAAAAAAGAAAAATTCCGTCTCCTAAGTTACTCATCATTAACCAAACGACAATTTTGAGGACATCTATGGATAAGGCGAGAAATCTCCCTAAAAAGCTCAGATGGAAAAGTTTGTTTTCAAAACATGCAAATTAATAACTATTTCGAGCTGTATTGTCAGATACATGTATACCTAAATAGTATACTTAAATTGAAAATTGACCCATGATGAACTGTTATATTTATAAATTAAAAATATTAATGGAAAAGTACAAATTGCTTATTGATGCAAATTTCTTCTTTTCCCAAGTGTTTTGCAAAACTTTCTAGAATTGTATGGACGAGAACCAGGGGCCCGTATAACTAACGATCGTATGTTGGATTTTTGCATGATTACTTGTAACAACAGCCCTGATTGGCTCAGTCTAATTTCTCGTGCAATCAGCTCTCTTGTTACACAGTTTACACAAAAACTTGATTGTAAAATGTTTAGTAATACGGGGCCCAGGTCTTTTTTGAGGAATGGTTAACCCAGACCACACACAAAAAAATGCTTGTGGCAAGCATTTTCTTCAGCCCACAATATTTTATCCACAAAATGACCAAAAAAGTTAAAATTTCATTCACTTTAAATTGTCGTCTGCAACGTCTTTGAACTTGGACATATCTGATTTTTTTACGTTTTCTCAAACTTCTAATAGTGACGTCAGAACAAGATCTTAGAATGAGAACATGTAAATCTATGCAGCCAGGTTAATTTACTTTCGTACTTATTCACTTTCCCAAACGGCAAAGAAAATGCTTGGACCAGATTGAAAACTGCTGCAGACGATAAGATTGGCGCTGATATAGACAGGATTTGTGTAAAATACATCATGTAGAAAAAATCGAGGCAGAAGGAAAAAATGCTGGTTACCAGAATTTTATCTTTTTTCCCCAATGTCTTCCATAGCCTTTCTATTAGGGACGTCAAATTTAGGTCTTGTTTGGAAAAGTGTTCATTAATCATCAAGGTATTCCAACAATCAATACTATCACTTGGTGCAACTTCGGGCGTCATCCGTGGCAACAGAAATTGTGTAATGACCGCATCCAGATATGACAGACAATTGTTCCAGTCCCTATAAGCCTTCAACCCAGATGCCGACCGTCAGGGAATAACATACAAAGCCAGGCCATGCCAAGAAAGATCAAGGATGATGTGTTTGAAACTGTGAAAGAATTGGAAGAACATGGCATTAAAACGTGCATATTTCAATCCTCCAAAATGGCCAAAGGGGCAAACTTCCTTACCCTTTCACAAACAAGTCCCTGATTTGACCTGGCCATCAAGGTTAGGAAAATATTGAGTCAAAAGAAATAAACGCAGATTGATGTAATCAGAAATGTAGAATAAATAATCTTAAATTTTCTGGTCTGTGATATAGAATTATACATGGGAAAGGGTTAAGAATATGTGGTGTCAAAACATAGATTATATATTATCAGTAATTTCTTGCTTTCTCTCATGTTTTCAAAATTTTCAAAGGACGCATAAAGTTAAAGTAAATTGGATTATGCTGTTCACCTTGTCGATATCCCATTTTATCATTCAAAATGTATGATCCAAGTCCCAATTAAAAGGTTAAGCTGTGCAATCTAAAATCTTCTCCATGGAAAATTATAGCAGACGACAAAAATAAAATAAATATACTAGATCTAATGATAGATGAAACAAAAACATAAAAAGCGCACAAAAAAATAAATATTTTGGGCTTCCAGTCTATAAATTCATCCAGTCTAAAATGTCTGTAGTTTGCTCCCTTTGAAGTTTTGAGTTTCTTTATATTGTTCTTTAAAATCTGAAAATAAAAAAAAAGTATACATATTAAAAACTGAAACTAATTAATCAAACAAACTGTAATAACGATCTATCCATTTTATTCATTTCATACAAAAAAGTTCAACTTTTGACCCTTGTGGCGAACGGTCAAAGTGGTATGGCGTCGGCGATAAGCTCCAAAATGTATCGCCTAAAATCATCTACTTCTATTAAGTACTACTTGAAAGTGAAAAAGTATGGTAAATAAAATCTTGATATGACCGAAATACATGTTAATATAACATATATTTCCACATGGCGTCAATATTTTCATATGGCTTCCATAGGGCGTATTTTCCTCATATGGCAAATTTTAGTGTGACCGTTTTGTTCACACATAAAAATCTACAAAGAAATTAAAACCACCGACCGATAAACAGTGTCCATATTTGAATAATGTTATCTTATGCTTTGTGTATTCAGCGTTTTTTCTGTCCAATTGGGAAAGGTACCTATACCCCTATGATTGGGAATTTTTCGCGTTGCGAAATCTTAAAATTGGGAAAAATCAGATGTACAGTTATCATCATACATGTCATGTGAAAACTGCCAGTACAGAGAAGAAGTGAGTGACAAAGAATGGACAGTGACTTTTTATGAACCTTTTCATTTATATCAACTGATGATTTAAATATATAAATAGTGTGACGTAAATATTGGTCAGCAATGTAAACTAACTGTAATAATGACGATTTAGGGCATTTTACCTGTCACTAGAAAGTATGTTCAGCCTCCGCTATCCATTTTGACTGATAAATTAGCTCAAGTTGTTGATGAAATTGTCCAGAAATCACAATAATCGCTTTCATTTTAACCCGGTAATCAATTTTCATGGGCGCAGCCATTTTTTCCCGGTGTCAAGGCCAGTTTGACACATTTAACCACAATGCGTTCGTTCGTTCCTGAGTATTTTCCCCCGTTCTTCCGAGGCACTATCGTCCGACACGTCAGTATCTTCTGATATGGTATACTTGATTAGTTGGTATCTATTAAATAAAATATCTACATGCAACATACTAAGTATAAAATATATACAACAATAAAATCATTTACATAGGGTTTTGGTTTAAAAACAACACACAATTCTATATTGGTTGAGAAATACACTAGGTTACCATATGATCACACACAGTTTCATTACAATATATATATATACATATAAATGGGATCATATGTTTCCGTATTACACACCGAGTATTACTCAAAAAAGAAAAAAAAAATTGTACCTAAATTGACACTATATGTTTTGAAGCACCTAAATCATTAAGAGCAGACTGATACAAAGGATGTAGATAAAATATATCAATTATAGATTAATACCATATCCCTGGATTGGACATGATTCAATATATAATGTTAAAACTGGCTTATTTCATTATTTATGTACAACAACCTCATATATTGTTGAAATTGTACATTATAATTGACTCAATGAGTCTAGCAGGAGTTTGTGTCTGAAGATATATTTTGTTAAAAAAAAAAAAAGATGTGGATTTGAGAATTACAGATTAAAAAACATGTTCATTACCCTAATATAAACTGAGTTCTGTCATGATGATACATAGCTAGTTTGTGTATACAGCTGACTTTTAGTATAACTTAAAATTGTACTTATTGTGACCCACATTATCCGGAGACACTTTTTACCTTAATAAGTAGTCAGAATAAAAAATGGAGATTGCTTAAAATGGATAAAAAGAAAACAAAAAAAAAAGATATTGGTTTCTGTTGTATTTACGTTACTCTTAACTTTTCTTTGTTGCAGTCATTCATGCACTTTGCTCTTTTGACATGTATATCGTAACATAGCTTCCTAGTGAGGTGTTCTATTTGTTTGAGCAATGTTTGGTTTCTTTGGTGTACATGTTTAGGTATATAAAAAGAGCTATCAAGTATCAGTTTTGCCAGATCTTCTCTACTTCCTATGTTCTCACTCCAGAAAGACTGTCCCAGTTGATTTGAGAGTATTGACTTAATCTCGGGGATCATTTTTGATCTTATGTCACTCAGGAACGGGCATCTGGTGAGAATATGAACCACGTGTTCTTTCTCTAATGCAACAGTGGACGGCACTATTTTTAGTTCAGGGGTAGATAGGTCCATCACCTATGAAATAATTAATCACATTTCCCAATTAATGTTAAGAAGCAAGTAGCTTGAGGAATTACTCATTATGTGAATAAAGCTCAGTTTTAGATATACGTGATTAAGTCAATAAGTTTTGTAGTAATATATTTGGTTTCAACCTGCTCACCCTTTTCGCCGCACGAAATAGACTGGTCCATTAGTATAAAAGAGAGACGCGAGAGGCGGTCAATTCAATTCTGCGAACGGCTTCAGAGCGAGAAGATTAAAAGAAGAAAATACAACAGGTAAATAAATAAATAATTAAAATAGGCTTCGTGGCACGGAGCTAGACCTGGGGATAAGTAGCGATCATTGCGATAGCTTTTATCCTCGAGTTGAAACTCTTAGTGCTGAACACGCCTTTGGGATTCTCTGGTCACAGCGATCATTGCGATAGCTGGGCCCTGAATCTCAATTGGTAGTTCCTGGGAAGCCAGAGATACAGGCTCGTGCTGAGCCTGGTATAGTTGCTGAACCAAGGGGGTTTGAGCTCACCTGTGTTTAAAGTTGCTGAAGCATAGTTTAACCCATACAAATCGATAGGCTCAGGTTGAAGCCATATATGATTTTCAGTGATTGATACTTGATTCTTTTGCTCAATAAATCAATTGTCAATGATTCTCATATTAAGAGACAAAGTAGTCTCAGCATTGTAGTTTATCATATGTCCAATTATTAGACAGATAGTCCCACGTAAAATTGATATTTGTAAAACCATCATATATAGTTAATCAAGTTTATATATATATACCGCTCGGAAACCTAAAACGTTACAATAGTAATGATAAATGAGATACCTATTAATATTTGTAATTGCAAACAGTTGAAAACATAATCAAAGTTAGTAAATATTATCAAATTGTTCCATAACCCTTTCCTAAACAAGACGAGGGATGAATTCTTGATGATGATGGTGATTTACTAGGATGTGCATCAGGCAGCACTGACTGTGTAGTCACAGTGTCATCATTATCATCAACGATTTCTACAGGATCATCTGTAGATTGCTCTGTGAAAAAGAGTAATTGATTAGGCTGAGTGAGTTTCCCAAGTGACGCCTTTTGACTCCGCCACAAGAAAAGGTTTGGGAAAACATTGTGACAAGCAATTTCTTCATTTCCCACAAAGTTTTCTACTCAAGAAGGAAAAAAAAAATAGAGAATTTCAATCCTTTGTAATTGTCGTCTGCAACATCTTTGAATTTGGAATGGTCCACAATTCTGCAGTTTGGTAATGGGTTAAAGCATTTACTTCTTTTCCCTCAATATTTTCTGGTCTGACTAGCGTACACTAAGTCTATACTACTAAGCTAGAAACAAGAGGGGGTAAAGGGTTGATACAGTACTAAAATTATTAATTTAAATCTAATCTTGTACGTCTTGAGGATGCAAACAAATATTGACTCAAGATAAGTTCATTGGCTGCTTTCAGTACTTCCAGTACTTTGATTTTATGGACGCAGCCATCTTCGGATTTTTCCGTGACCTATTTTTCACTCAAAAATGCATCCCATTTAGAATATGAAATTCATCTTGGAAACGGGGATATTCATTATCTCTTAAACAACAAGTCGAGAAAACATCATTTCAAATAATAAACACAAGATCAGTCAAGTTAATTGCCGATTATCATTCAAAACTATCAAATTCCCGAGTGCAGCCATGTTCGGATTTTTCCGTAAAATGTTCGTCAAATTCCGTAAGTGGGTCAGGCATTGCATTAAAATCATCGATCATTGGTGGGGACGAAACTTCGAAAGTCTTACCATCCTCCGTTGTGCCCGATCCCGTTCTGAAGAAGTCTTTGATTGTTCGCTTGGGATTGCCACCTTTCTGCAATTTTTTACGGTCGCGCGAAATAGTGGGGAAGTGAAAGTAGAAGGAGACTGGTCTCTGCGCTGGAAATTTTTCACGCAAAAAATCGATATCTCTTATGAAATTTTATGTAAACCAGTCACAGTTAGGGTAGACTGGTACCCATTGTGATTATTAGTAAACCAGTCTACGGTTTCAAACCGTTTGAGTTGCGTCCCTTGACAGGTTGTTTATCTTTTGCGGGAAATCGAAAAGCTCATAACTATTGATTGGATTGTACGTAGTTAAATGTTTTACCCCTGCAGAAGTATAATCGTTTATTTACTTTCTGCATGATGATGTACGGCGAGATTTAAAGGCCCAGCGATTTCAAAAGGCATGTCTACGCAAATTTAAGGTACTCGCGATTGGGAAAACTCACAGGATAGTTGGGAACCGTAGATTTGGAGATTGGGAAACGGCCGATCGTCACTTTGGGAGGAAACAGGTGATTGAATTGGGACGAAGCCGATGCCTTTGGGAAAGGTTCCGTTAAACGGCACTAGTTATAGAAGGAAAAAAAACGCTGGTATTATTTTACATCTATTAACCTTTAAAATGGAAAGAAGGCAAGCACTTGACCCTTTCGAAAGGCTCCCTTCGAAAGTGGGCAAACATCAAACCCATAGTTTCAGTTTGTTTCAGTACTTTTCCAAAACAATGGGTGACAGGTAAACTGTCAAACATGAACATTTAAATCAGGGACGTATATAGGGTTCAACATTAACTTTTTTGGCTACAAGCCCGTCGGGCTTGCTGCTGCCAGATGCCATGAGCCCGGACCAGATGTGCACTAGCCCTGACCAAAAGTTTCCATTTCGGAAGAAATATTGATGTAACGATATGTCGATTTATATATTGGCTGTATCACGATATTTTACCTTACGATAGCGAAAGGTCGATAGAACTTTTAAAAGTTGTTAAATCAGTGTGTCCACTGAAAATTTTGACTGGGGGTTTTTGTACCTCTTGGTGGTTAAAATTGGGGGTACAAAAAATAAATAGGGGGTACAAGAAAATTAATGCCAAATTTAGACAATTCTCCCATTTATTGTCATGTTTGGGAAAGGGTCTAGGCGTTTGCAGGCGTTTTGTTCAGCATTTTTTTCTTTCAATTACCTGCAAATCAATCAAATTTGGAATGTTTTCAGAAGCCTAATGCAGTTTTCAACGTGGTAACAATACTGTTACCGAAACCTTTTTGAATTTGATCACAAACCGATATTCATCATCCAGTTTGTGGCTACGATCTCGCAGCTAGTTTCAACCGAGCCTTTAATTTCGGCATTGTTCCCTTTTCTCCATCCGAACTGGCTGAGCCATGAAATTTGATTTTAGATTGAACAGTGACAGAGTGTTTTCTTCGTCGTTTCCCCCTTGATTTTCTGATTGTGTGCATTTGAAATGAAAATAAAAATGCAGTCTGTTTAGATGACATGACCATGCAGACGCTTTATTTTTCATGCGTTTAGGTTGAAAAAAAAAATTGCAAAACGCAGTATCTTGGTCAAGTACAATTATGGGAAAAAATAGAGCGATCCGAATGACCGAATTTGGCAGTTTCGATTTTATCACTCGGCTAGCAAACTCGATTTTCTTTCGTTGGATTGTCATCTTATTATTATACAATGATAAGGGACTCATTTTGCGTACGTTCTTGGACGTTTTGGGTGAAAAAGTAGTACGTGATTTTTGTTGATCTTACGTGATTCACGTACATTTGTACGTGATCGGACACCCTGTAAATATTACAATAGTTCTCTCTACTATTGATTGCTTTCGATAGCTTTCTTCAAAATGAAAGTAGAACATAAGAGGGTCCAGTAAACACTTGATTCTCAGTAAACATGCACTTAAAAAGCGTTTCAAAGATCATGAGTAAATAGAATCAGTCGGCATGACGTCATAGCCTCGCTTTCATTTTTACATCGAGGGTACTTCCTTGGTCTTTATCGTTACGGGATACCATTTTTGAGGCAGAATATTTCAAAAATCCATCGTTAAAATTCATAAACAAAACTCTTTCTTTAAAGAACGTGATTTAAACTTTCTAACAACAAACACATTTTTAATAATCAGGCGTAGTCGTTGAGATATTAATGCTGAAAGTTGGTAATGCTTTAACCCTTTCCCAAACAAGACCTTGTTTTGACGTCCCTAATAGAAAAGGCTTGGGAAAACATTGAAACAAAAGAAGAAACTGCTGATAACCAGCAGTTTCTCCTTTTGTCTCAATATTTTCTGTGACATATTTTACACATATCCTATCTTTAATAACATATATTTTGTCATTTGTAACAGTTTTTGAAGTGGATCAACGTAAAATTTCACCGTTTGGGAAAGGGTTAACGAAAAAGACCGAAGCTTTCACCTCCACCGAATGAGTGCAGGTCCGCACTTTATGACTTACGACGTTTTTAATTTGCTGAAGGGATTGTGCCGACCGAATCAATTACCTTACTCAGACATGCCATAATTTTTCCAGTGGAATCAGGGACATTGGATGAACAATTGCCGGGATTTGCGATGTTTTTCCGGGACTCCTCAACACCGGGACATTTGCTTTATGTACGGGACGCCGGGACGGCATATCGATTTCTGGGACTGTCCCGGACGTTCAGGGACATATGGAATGTCTGCCTTACTCCTAGAGGGATACTCTAAATGAAGTTAACCCTTTCACTGCCATAGGCGACTTTTGTCGACTAAAGGGGGTCCATGCCATAGGCGACTTTAGTCGACAAATTAATGGGGCGAAATATATGAGTACCCACAACATAAAAAAGAAAAAAAATATTGTCATTTCATAAATAACCTTTAAATTTTGGTCACATATAGGTGCTTAATTTGTCTGTATGTGCTGAAAATTTGAAAGGAATCCATCAAATGAGTCAAAAGTTATGCATGTTTTTGTGTACAGGGTATTGATTCTTGGAAATTTCTTCGAATTAATTCAGCAGTGAGAAACGCGTCCAAAATAAATATTTGGCAGACTGTGAAAGGGTTAATTACAATTACTCGGGCAGCTGACAGGTGCTTGGAAGCGTCTATTTTGAAAAAAGTCAAATCGGGTCAGAAAAATGACCAATGAAGGCATTTAACACACAGGAAAAAATGTAAAATTTATTCTGTTTTTGTAGGAAATAATTAATTGATTTAACTTTCAGAAAATATCTGGATTTGAAGCGTATTCGATTGTTTTCAGCACATCGTAGGTTTTGAAATTTTCCTCCCTGATTAACTCGCCCGATAACCTACTGAAGACGTCAGGTGATAATAAGTTCCGCCCATTTATGCAAATTTATCATTTTGTTCTATTCTGATCTCTTCACCCATGCGCATCGTTAGCGGATATTGCAAAACTGTAAACAAACCAAACAGTTTTCACAAAGCGAAAAGGTTCAGTTAAAAATCTCATATGAATTAGTTTCAAAGTATATTCTTATTTTTCAATGTATCCTTCATTTCAATTACAGCGAAAGTGAATTTTAGATTTGAAGTTAGGACGACCAGTCGGGCTAGCAGCTTGCGGGTCTTACTAGCCCTGACCAAACAACAGGCAGTGAATGTCTGTCGGATGTGCCTTAGTGTTGAACCCTGGTATAGGCTGTAATAACACTTTCCTAAATGGCGGATATTTGGATTGTTTGGATTTAAAAGGTACTGTAGTGAGGACTTATGTAAAACATGGGGCAGAAAATATTGAGACTAAAGGAGAAAATACTGATGATCATCAGTATTTTCTTCTTTTGCCTCAATTTTTAGCTCGACTTTTCGAAGAAAATGAGAGCTTATTCTGTCACCCGGGCGTCGGCGTTGGCGTCGGCGTTGGCGTTGCAACAAAGGTTAAAGTTTTTTCAAACATCAATAACTTCCATACTATTAAAAGGGATTCAACCCAAACTTGGAATACTTATTCACCATCACACCCTCTACCTTACTATCAGGGCCCATGACCCTGGCTCCACTATATTTGGAGTTATGCCCCCTTTATACTAAGCAACTCAGAAAGTCGAGCGCGCTGTCTTCGGACAGCTCTTGTTTCTCATGCTCATACACATCAAAAGCAGGTTTTGTTTTGGAAAAGGTTAAAATAATTCACATTTAAATTATGGTCTTTTTTAATGTGATTGGTGGGGTCACAAATATCATATTTGTAAATGTACATGTTTCAGCTTGTTTGTTTGTTTATAGATACAGAAGATGCCAGTGAGACAGATGCCGCAAAACAAGAGACACAGTATACAGAAATCAAGGAACAGTATGTATAATCAGAGCTACACATAAGAGGGAGTGAAGGCTTTTCAAAATGCAATATTTCCTTTATTGTTCATCAAACCCTATGTTGTGGGTACTCATTGGAATCATGATCATCTCGTCGAGACGATTCAAATGAGTACCCACAACATAGGGTTTGGATTTCAAATAACAAATTTAGGATGACTTCACTCCCTCTTATCTGTTGCTCTGTATAAGACATGTATATACAAACATGACTTTCAATCATTATCAGATAATACTGGTATATAGAGATTATCATATTTCAAGTTTAATACAAAAAAAGACAACATGTCCAAATTGTACATGTCTGAATCATGTAAGATATATTTTGAATCAAGATTTTTGTAAATAATGTCAGAGCAACAGGTAACAGGGAAAAAGACTAGCAGGGGCCCAGTCGCCCATGGCCCCTAGATTTTGGGCTGGGCCCCTGGATATTTAAAGAAAATGCCCATACCCTTAAAGTGACATTTCAGAATTTTTTGTCATAAAGTTTACTTTTATTCTTATCTGAAAGAGCATATTTCCTTATGAAAATTGTGAAAATTTCAGGGAAAAATATTGCGCCGTTTACGAGAAATACATATTTTTGTGTTAAAATTAAACAAATTGTTGTGGACAACAGTTCGGATTTATATGGATTTGTCGATTCTGTCTCACCTTTGAATGGGTGTTTCTCGCTTATCATCAACAACTTCAAAAAACTAATAGCGTTTATACTCATTAGAATAACCAATTTTGACATCAAGACATACTTTAAAAAATTGAAATAGGAATGAAATGTCCCTTTAATGTTAAGTATTGAATTTTGCTATTCTGGGCCCCTAAGTGAAAAAAAATTGCCAGTCTTTATCCCTGAGGTAAGAGAGGTGAAGACATGTTTATTTCAAATCCAAACTTTATGTTGTAGGCACTGATTTGAATTGTCTAAACGAGACAATTCTTATGAAAATTCACAAGAAAGGGGTTTGATAAATATTTTAAAAAGTGACATATTTAATTTTGAAAAGCCATTACCCCTCTCTTATCTGAAGCTCTGAATGTATTTGAGCCAGGGTCTAGAAAAAAGTCCTTTATGGCATCTGAGAACAACTTGAATCCAGATCAGCCTGTGCATACACACAGTCTGATCAGGATCCATGATGTTCTCTTATGGCCAAGTGCAAATAAAGTGTGACATTTGGATAAAAAATAAACTTTCGATAAGATTTGTTTTGGCATTGTGATTTGAAAGTACATATATCAATTTTGAAAAAAATGTATAATCTTTAAAGCGCATTTATCTGATTTCAGAAAATTTTGACTTTTATATGAGTGCAAGAGCTAATTTTAGGACTTTACATAGCTTTTTTTAATGTGCCAAATGGACATTTTAGTCATTTGTTTGATCATTATTTGTTCTTTATACTTTAAGCTAAGGAATGTGGCAAACTTTTGAGCTACTTGTTTGTCAAATTCAATGACTTCTTGAAAAAAATAGGCAAATAAATGGTAAGAAAAGCAATAAATTAAAGAAACATACCTGTTATCAACTTTATTATGAAAAGAATGTCAACCCTTCAATGGTGACAGCAATATTTAATCAAAATTTAATCAATTTACTTTAGAATAAAACAAATCTGGCTCTGATATTCAAAAATATAACAAAGTTCTGCTGAGTACAAGACAGTTACTCTTTACCGTTATGGTTGGGACACATTGAATTATTCTTATGTATTGAGGTTAAATTGTAGATTTTCACAACCAGTTTGTGTTCATTTTATTCCTTAAACCATTAAAAGATGTTAAAAATCACTTTAAGTGATTTAAAACTTCTATATTTTGTTGTGCAAGTCTTCTTGTGTATGTTTTGTGTAATATTACTTACAAAATTGCTTATATAGCTAACAAATTTCATAGTTCCATTTGTTAATACTATCTTGCTTCATTGCCATATCAATTATGACTATATCAACGTAAAATCAATGGTAAAAATGGAGATACTACTCAAAATTAATTCATAAATGTTAATTGACTGAACCGTTATGGTTGGGACATCCTGTCATGCCCATGTTTTAGAATGATTATCGTCTGATAAAATGCAACCTTCTGATGGATTTCTTCTACAAAATAGTATAACAAGTATTAACCCTATTGCACTCAGACCGGCCAAAACCGTACCTTTTATAATTTCCTCAGACCGGCCAAAACCGGCCGTTTTATAGGTGCTCCATTTATGTTGTTTTACAAGTTGATTTTCAATCAAATTGCAAATTATTCAACGCCGACAGAATAAGTACAAATTAAAGTATCTTCTAGTGAAAAAATTTTAAGAAAATTTTCATTATTAGCGGAGATATTGCAGTTTAAAAAGCGAGGAGGTAATTTCCCCCACGCATCTATTTGATTCGAACAGTCGATATTAATCGCCGAAATTCCGGTATACAAACCTAACATTTCAACACATATTGATTAAATAAACATCCTTTGATTCACTAGAATTTAAATTATCCATCAAAAATATCGGCGATATTTCCGATTGAAATGCGTATCTTGTGCAATACTGCATTTCTCGGAAAATTCCTTTGTTTACAAAAGGCCTAGATAAAGCCTGTGAAGTTCGCCGAATTTCCGGGACTGGTCATGCATTGTAAGCCACACATTCGGAATGAATTCATGATATGCACTTGATTATGAAATAATTACAAGATTAAATTAGAATTATTGCAAACTGTCAAAACGATTTACCATAAATCAAGCAAGTTCACGGTCTAAACGTGATAATTACACTGTTATTATCGGTACCCTTATGGCGAACAAAAAATATGAAATATAAAAAAGACTGACCGATTTTCTCTATAAATCCATATGTAATTATTTCTGTGCACATATAAATTGACTTGTGAAAGGGTAAAAGCGGGAAACTTTATGGAATGTGACCTTGTGTCGGGTCAACCGCGTGCCTTACTTCTTTGATGTAGGGGTCGGTGTCTCGTGACGTATGCTTTGATTACGTAACGCTGCTCGAGATTTATTGTCAATTCCCGAGACCAGATGTGATTTACCCTTCGCGTAAGAGCAATATTATCAAAGTGCCAAAACAATCATGTTGAATTTTATATGTTTGGTAATCTCGTATTTTAAAATAATAAGGGAAAGAATTGCATTTTCTATGCTTGTCTAGAACAAGATTTACCTTTATTTCTGCTGGATATACAATATTTCTCGTCTTCGGCAGTTTGCAATTTCTACACCAAGTTTATTTCTCTTCTTTTTGTTTTGTTATTGTTGTGTTGATTATGCAAATTGAAATTGTTCAATACAGTAAAAACAGCAGATACGATTATGAAATAAGAATTAATTGAATGCATTATGAGTGGGAATAAAAAAATAAAAACTACCCTTTACCAAATAAAACATATAAATGTTTTGGATTTATATTGTGTCTCGTGGATAAAATTTTATGGAATTAAAATCGGGTAAGTACAAATTGTGTTCAACTAACCATTGAGTATGCAGTGGCGGATCGTGGGGGGGGGGGGAGGTTGATCCCCAAAAATTTCAACTTACCATTGACTATGCAGTGGTGGATCTAGAGGGGGAAGGGGCCTTTCCCCTCCCGGAACATTTCAGCTAATCATTGAATATGCAGTGGTGGATCCAGGGGGGGGGGGGGCAGGCAGGGGCAGCCCCCACTTTGATGTATTTTTATTCAAGTAATAATAGTGAATAAATTATAATTTTTTGTTGAAATTTACCTATTCCAAACCCCCTTTTGAGGAATTCGAATCACCTTGAAGAAATCCTGGATCTGTCAATGAGTTTGTTTGTTTTTTATAACACTGAAAGTTTTGCTTATTGTTTTATGTTATGGTCCAAATTTGCAGATTTGAATATATTGTTTTTGAAAATATGTAATAGTAAAGAGAAAGAAATATTAGTAAACAGACATAAATACGAGACTTTCAACAAATCATCCGTTTATTTCCATATTTAACATGTAAGATCAGGGTAATATTTCCATCTTCTTTACACCACCAGAAAGGAAATTCATTTACCTGCAAAATAAAGAAAAAAATATTAAAATCTATTCATTTATAGTGAAGATATTATTAATTGATATCCACATACTCAAAAAGAAATAGGTTTAAAAGACAATGAAACATGAGATTTTTAACAAATCATCCCTTTATTTCCATTTTTACATAAAAAGATCAGAATAATATTTCATTTTCTTTAGACCATCAGAAAGGAAATTCATTTATCTGCAAAATAAAGAAAAAATTACTAAAATCCAATAATAAATAATGAAGATATTTACATTTAAATCCACCTACCCCCAATAGAAACAGGTAATTATCTAATATTGGATAAATTCGCACGAGGACAGCTAGATAGAAAATCCAAATATGCATGAGTGCAATAGGGTTAACATTCACAAAAACTATTTTTAACTGTTAGAAGATAAAAGAAAAACAAGAAGAATGACATAAATTTCCCTGAAATCATTTTCCCATATTATTCCTAACCTGGTGCCATTCAAAATCACAATTAATCCTTCTGTGTCTCCAAATATCAAATATCTTTTTATTCTGTTTTTTATGAATTAGTACAATTACTAGATTGATTTTAACGATATTAAAATTAATGCATTAAATTGAAGAAGTACAATATGGATATGACACAGTATTAGACTAGTTGTCTTTAAATCCATACCATTTATCATTTTAGTTGGGACAGTATATATCAAATGATAGCCTGATTCTTTGGATTCCCAGGTTTTACTTTTAGACAAGGGTAACTTGTACAATCTGCTCCCATACCATAAGTCATACAGCTTTGAATTGTATTATGAGTCTATAACACAATGCTCTAGATACAGCGATTGCCATGCACTGGATTGGTCCTATGTTTTGGGTTCTTGAATTTTTACATCTATAGAGAAAAAGTCGAAAATCTTGTTCCAAGCTATAAGTCCTAAAAAGTTCAGAAATTTATGATGTAGAATTTACATTGATCTTTACAAGAGTAATCTAAACTAATAACTTATTCTCTATAAGATAAATATAAGACTTGTGCTGTGGGTTCCCAAACTTTACAGAGATAAAGATCTGTGGAAATCTTGTAATCGTACAGCTCGCATGTTTTTTGCCTAAAAAACTCGTCCGCTGTGGACAAAATAATTGGTCTGGAAAATTGCGATGATTGCCTATTGCTACTGCAACCACCGCATTTTTCCACTCACAATTTCTGCGGATCACTGTAAATTGTAGTGGCAGATGGAAAATCATGGTGATCACCGCAATAGAGAGGAAATGCTAGGTTTACTCTAAACTTGTCCACGCAAATCACCGCAATTTGCCATGGTCAAGTGGAAAATCATGATGTTTAATCAGTCATTCCATGGGTTTGGGTTGAAAACACACTCACTGGGGCCATCCACCCTAATCCACCCGAAATGTAATCAGGGTGATGTGTGAGAATAGGCAAAAACATGTGAGCTGTACTGTTTTTCCATTCAAATCACAAGATCTTGAGCTTTGAGATTTTGGGTGTTGTTGAATTCAAAATCTTATGTCATGAATCATTACTAGAATTATTCAAAATTATAACTATGCAGTAAAATAAAGCCTCTTATATAATAAATCCCACATTTTACATTTAGAATATATTTTATAGGACTTAAATATGCAAAAAATCAGGCTTTGAAATTTTGCTGGTCGCATATGGCTTAATCACTAAGGTGAGAGATTAAAGGCCATCTTGGCCCTCTTGTTTGGAATTTTGGTTAGTAAGTCCCTCCAAAAGTTCAATTTAATAAGAATTTCTCCATATTAAACCAAAGACAAGCATGTACTACATATTAATTGGTAGAGATAGGATTTAACTAAAATGTCCCAACCATAACGGTAGCTACTTTACTTATAGATCCTACTGTTACTCAGGATTATATAATGCACAGCAACACAAATTCACTTCTTTTCATTTAGAAAACAATGCAATAACATAAAATGAGTCTTTCTCAAATAATCAAACACTAGTTTTGAAATAAAAACAAATTTCCTTCAATAAACATAAGAAAAGTGATGTAAATTTGAAAAATACTAAAAATCTTTACTATGTCAACAACCTTTTGTAACTTTTTTCACTGTAAATTACTTAAATATTATAAAGATTTCACTTTAAAAGATGTGGAATGAGTGACACTGGTTGAAAACATGGCCGTTATGGTTGGGACAAAAACCGTTATGGTTGGGACATCATGGATTTGGCTCTATTGGCCATTCCTACTTGGGAGTTGAAAGTAGAACTAAAATACAAAAGGTATTATAGGATTTCAGGGAATTCATGCAAAGCAACTTAAACATTCAAAGCCTCTGTGTAAGGAATATGGAACTAATAAACAAGGGTACGGTACCGTATCAACCGTTATGGTTGGGACAAATTTTTGTTTATTGCATATGTTACCAGCAAGCCAAGTTACATGCATATGGAACAAAGAAAGTTATTATAAAATAAACTCATATCTTTCTTACATCCTTTAAAGCCATTTTAGCTTATTTAATATTGCTGTTTCTTTATGTTTGAGATCTTTTAAGATGGTAGACCCCAAATTTTGAATTTTGGAGACAACTGGACATATTTGGAAAAAATGTCACAATTTCAAAACATTAAACTTTCAAGTTAAATCAGTTGATGTTATGACTACTCATATGTATAACAATGATAGACACATGCAAAAATCATATCATTCAACTACCAAATTTGAGTAATTCAGATATTTAAGATAGCCTTTTAATGAATGTCACGCAAAAAACAGCATTTTTTGGTCAATTTTGCATTTTCAATCTGTCATAACTTTTGAACGAATCACCCGATTTACTTGAAATTTTCAACACAAGTCCATCACAATGTATCCTTTCCAGTGATTAATATCAAAGGGTTGTCAATCTTTCTGTCTTTTATATTTTTATGATTTTATGTTGGAGACAAGAAAATGTACTCTTATTTGCACTTGGCCTTATAGCTTCTTGGTGATCTGTAGCAACCATGAGACAGCAGCGTAGATGCCATTCAGGCTGCATTTAGGCACAGGTTGATCTGGAAACTTGTTATTCTAAAATGCTATAAGGGAGCTTTTTTCAGATCCCAGCTCATTTGTTATATATTGTAGAATGTACAAAGACAAGCTGGCATTTTAAAGAAGCAGTTAAAACAATATTTCATTAAATTTTCACAAACCCTATGTTGTGGGCACTCATTGGAATCATCTCATTGAGATGATTCCAATGAGTACCCACAACATAGGTTTTGGATTTGAAATAACAGACATGGCGAAATACCAAAAATCTTTGTCAGACATTCGGTCTGACAGTACCGAATAATCTGTCGTACCGAATGAAATTTTGCCAGACAGATCTCTCATTCACTATCTTGACAGATCAAAAGGAGTGTCAGAAATTTGGACTGACAGTAGCAAAAAAGTCATCAGACCAAGGGAAATTTTATCAGATATGTCTGATTGTCTGACAGATTTCAACATGTCTGAAATAAAAGAAATAGAAAGCATTCATCCCCTCCTATCTGTAGCTGTGGTACATTATGTACTGGCGATTTAATTGTAGAATAAGATAAGTTGGCGTTTTTTATGTCCTTAATAGAAGAGACTTGGGAAAAAATTGAGACAAAAGAAGAAAGTGCTGATAATCAGCACTTTCTCCTTTTGCCTCAATATTTCCTTGACCCAACTATTTTGTACTAATTTTTTTTTTCAACAATCATTTCTTCTTCTGCTACAGTGTCCAAATTGGAACACCATGAATTTTTGTTGTTTGGGAAAGGGTTAATGTACCTTTATTTGGATTTTTTATTGTAGGATGTACCAAGACAAGCTGGCGTTTTTAAAGAAGCAGTTAAAACAGCTTGAGGAGGGTACTTTACCAGAGTACCAAAAACGAAATAAGAAGATTGATCAACAATACAGAGAAAGGCTGAAATTGACTGAGGTGTTTAAGGAATATGAGGTAAATTTTAACATGATTGGGAAAATATTGAGGGAAAAGAAGAGATTATCAGCATTTTCTTCTTTTCCCTCAATATTTTGTAAACAATTGCATTAGATATTTATGATGTTAGTAATATTTATGTTATAATTATCTGATGCATCTAAAAATTTCAACCCATACCAAATTTGGTCATTTTGGAAATGGTTGAACTTGAATTTTAGTGTTCTAACTCTTTGAATTAACCCATTTGTAATGCTTTCATGCTTCAAATCTTGTACGATTTTCTTGAGTTTTGTATTGGTATGTTCATATTCATAAGTTTGAATTAGAATTTCCTCTGCTTGAGCATATATTGACGAGATGTTATTTGAAAGTAAAACAAATATACAGGTACATGTATTTAGTGCCTGACACACTTACAAACACACACATAGTATTTTGGTAAATTAGCAAATACTGCCCCCAAAAAACAACAAAAAACACATGTAACATTATGACATTCTTTCTTTTTCAGTTAGAGGTTATTGAAAGGGAATACAAGAAAGAAAAGAAATTAGCTGCTAGAGATTTTGAGGTAAGGAAACTGTTATATTATTGAGCAGAAAAATGAACAATGTTGGATAACTAGGATACAGGAACATTTTCCAGATTGAAAATTAAATGTCACTAAAGCCCAATACTTCTTAAATGATAAGGTTTCAAGTTATCTTTTCAATAGTTTAACATTGAAATTTTGAAATAGAATCTGTCTAATAAGTGAAACAGATGCCAGTTCTAAACAAGATTCATGTCTTTTGTCAATTTTCTGATATATTGTTGATTTAGGAATAAACTGTTTACATTGTAGGAAAAGAAGATAGACTTAAAGGAGAGCCTGATTGCTGATTTAGAAGAAAAAAAGAGAAGTATAGAGTTAGAGAGAAGTCAACTAGAATTGACTGGGGGACATTCAAACTTTCTGCTGTCTGCATCTTTAGGTTTGTAAAATGATATCCCATACTTTTTATCCCTTTCCCAAACAAGACCTGGCTTTGACGTCCCTGATAGAATAGGATTAGGAAAACATTGAGACAAAAGAAGAAACTGCTGATAACCAGCAGTTTCTCCTTTTGTCTCAATATTTTCTATGCCACATTTTACACAAATTCTATCTTTGATAACTCCTATTCTGTCAATTGTGGCAGTTTTTGAAGTGGATCACCCTAAAATTTTGTCATTTGGGAAAGGGTTATTATAACCCCGGCAAACAGAGCTTAGGAAGCATCTAGGAATCACCATGCCTGTCAGTCTGTCAGGCCAGTATAGAGTTAGAGAGAAGTCAACTACAACTAACAAGGAAATTCAACCTTTCTGCTTTCTGCATCATTAAGTGTGTATAACACTTTCCCAAACTATAAAATTTTAGAACAGTTCAAATTAACCCTTTCCCAAATGGGAAAACTTTAGGGTGATCCACTTCAAAAACTGCCACAAATGACAAAATGGATGTTATTAAAGAAAGGATTTGTGTAAAATATGGCACAGAAAATATTGAGACAAAAGGAGAAACTGCTGGTTATCAGCAGTTTCTTCTTTTGTTTCAATGTTTTCCCAAGCCTTTTTTATTAGGGACGTGAAAACCAGGTCTTGTTTGGGAAAGGGTTAAATAAGAGATGAAGAGTGTGAGGTAAATTCTAGAAAAGTTCGAAATGCGATATTTGACCTAGAAAATTTTGATGTAAATGTTTTCTTAATCCACTACCACATATTGACATCTTTCGATGCCTCACAATTTATAGAGGCTTGGGGAAACATTATGGACAATTAAGAAATTGCTTGTGACTAACAATTTTTTCCTTTCTCACAATGTTTCTACAAATAATCATGAAGAACTGTAAGATTTTATTCACTTGAAATTGTCGTCTGCAAAAATTTTGCCATTTAGTTATGGGTCAGTTGATCTTGAATTATCAAAATGGGGATTAGGAAAGGAATAAGAATTTGTTTCTATGCAGAGGTTTTGTTCTTTCAAATCCATTTAGGATGGAATTCTAGCTGTTCCAACTATACACCGTATTATGACTTGACTAAATTATTCATACCTTTAGGTAAAGATGGAAAATATCCTATATTGTAGATTTTCATTAGCATTGTCTCAAGAAATCAAGAACACAGACCAAAATTATTACGGTACTGCCTATTGAATTAATGAAATACTGAGGTAATATCTTTTCCATTGTAGATACCATTGAAATCAAGCCAATGTCTACAAGAAAATTAAGACGCAGACCAAATGATCCAGTGCCTATACCAGAAAAGAGGAGAAAACCCTCACCAGATATCCTTTGAAAATTAATAACGCCTGTTATCAGCTGGACCAATTTAAAATGAGGTGGGATCTGGAAAATGCAGAGGTTATTTCTATGGTTAGGGGAATGGGCCTGGTGTCCTTAATTTTGGGAGAAATGGTTCAACGAGCTGTTACAGGGTAATTATCTTCAGTTGTGTATTTTGCTTGAATACTGAAAAAGGTCGAAAATATTTCAATAAGCACAAAGAAAATAGCTTTTAGAAGCAAGCAGTTTAGAAGCTGATTATCAAAGACCCTTTAATGTTAACATAAATACATGTACTCCCATGGACATTGATTTATTACAGGAAAATTGCAATTTTAAGTGAAAAACCCCAGAGTGGAAGGGGATGATATTGGGCCCCACTTTTCTAGTAAATAAAACCCATGACATAGGCCCTAATATATGGCATTTTAGATCAACATGAATCCAGATAAGCCTGTGTCCAAATGCAGTCTGATCGGGACCAATGATGCTCCCGGAGAGTTGATACATGTCATGTAGAAGCTATTAGAGACAACATGGATCTAGAACAGACCGTGTATGCACAAGCTGTCTGAGACTGATCTGAATGCAGTTTGGTCGGAAAAGCAACCTTTTTCCAGGTCCAGAGTCAAAATGGATTCATTTAAATGGAAAATGGATGAACCCTCTCCCAAACGACAAAATTTTAGGGTGATCCACTTCAAAAACTGCCAAAATGTCAAAATGGAAGTTATTCAAGATAGAATTTGTGTAAAATATTGCATAGAAAATATTGAGACAAAAGGAGAAATTGCTGTTTATCAGCAGTTTCTTCTTTTGTCTCAATATTTTCCCAAACTATATCTATTAGGGACGTCAAAACCAGGTCTTGTTTGGGAAAGGGTTAAGATCTGTCTACTGTCATATACTTTAGTTTTAAACACAGTACAAAACAGTCCCAGGTATTCACACACATACTGTATAGAATAAGCCTTGAAAAACATAAAAGGAATTGAAAAGTATACTGATGGCTAATAGAAACTTGTAGGATGATACTTGGAATAAATGGATTCCACTTTGTAATCCTTCACCTTACCGGAACTGCAAAAATATAGACTGTTCCAATTCGAAAGCCACTACAGATGACAAAATGGATGATGATTAAGATAGGATTTATGCATAATATTGCACAGAAAATATTAAGGTAGAAGTAGAAAATACTGGTTATAAACATTTTCTTCTTTTGCTTCAAAATTTTACCAAGCTTTTTTCCGTTAAGCACATCAAAACCAGGCCTTGTTTGGGAGTGAGTTAAGACAAAGATCCAGATAGTATATTCCTTGACTAGTATTTACCTCAGATCAACTTTTTTCTTGACGAGAATGAAGTAATGGATGACCTCCGTATTATCAACAAAGTCAGTGGCAAGCCGCTGGGTAGAAAACCCATCCAGCCAATCAGCACCGTGGACATAATTATGGACGTGAAAATAGATGATGGGAGACTGTATTATGATAAACGATGGTGTGTATTTTTTCTAAACAACATAAATATGGCATGTACAGATGTGAAGGAAATAGCAGATAGCAAATTAAATGTTCACAAAAGTAACAAATTTGAATGTACACACGCATAAGTAAAGCAAATATTGGAGGAAGAGGAGAGAGGAGAAAAAGCTGGTATTAACTATTCAGCATTTTCCTTTCAATGTTTTTCCAAGCTTCCTTTATCTAGGATGTCAAAACCAGGTCTTGTTTTACCTTGAGGGAAGGAATAATATATATAATCAAGGGGTCCGGTGTGAATTAGTGGTTTTGGTAATGGAAATGAGCCAGGATATGCAAAAACAGCCTGAATAAAGACATATAAAACTATATCTAGAGATAAGACAGCTCTCAGATTCATTCAAATAAGGTTACATTCTACTAAGGTTGTGACACCTAATGAAGAAGCTATAAGAGAACAATAAGGATCTTGATCAGACAGTGCATATACACAGGCTGATCTAGATCCATGTTGGTCTCAAATGCCATAACATGACAAGAGAACTTTTTCCTGGCTCAAATGAGAAAATTTGATGTTGTTTGTTTGTGACTAGATTGTGCCCCTTATGACATAGGTATGTCCATGGGCATGGCTTTTCAGAGCTGTGGTCTTGTCCTGGTAATATCCATGAAATCATGTGGATAAGTAAACTTCAGAACTTAAAGATGTTAATGAAAACTTGGAGGAAACAGCTTGAAAATCGATATGGACATTAAAACATGAGATGTCTCTTGAGAGAGGGTGAACCTTTCCCAAAAAGAGAGATGTAAAACTGTTCCAATTTGAAAGGAGTTGCAGACTATAATAATTGATGTCAAAAGTAATATGCATTTCCTTACATAGAAAATTTTGGAAGTGAAGAAATTGCTTGTTACAATGTTTTCAAAAGCCTTATCATGTGAGACGTTAAAAAAAGCTTTTTATGTAAGACTGATTTAACCTGTTACTGCAGTGACACCTTTTGACACCCTCACAAGTAAAGGATTGGGTAAAGATTGTGTACAATGAAGAAATTGCTTCATTTCCAACAGTATGTTCTACCCTGAAAGACCAAATGCTATAAAATTAAATTGGCTTGAAATTGTTGTATGCAACATCTTTGATTCGGATCGGTTTAAAATTGTGCTGTCTGGTTATGGTTTAACCCATTCCCACACAATGACTCCTTTTGACCCCTTACAAGATAATGGCTTTTGAAAACATTGTGGAAAATGAAGAAATTGCTTGTGACAAACAATTTCTTCATTTCCCACAATGTTTCTACCCCAAAAGTCATAAAGTTTCAAAATTTCATCGCATTGAAAATGTCGTCTGCAACTTCTTTCAATTTGGACCACCCTAATATTTTGTTGTTTGGTAATGGGCTAAAACAGATTATATAATTCTAGAAAAGGGCTGATTCAACTTGACAATGATTGCTAATGTTAATTTTAAGATTTGAATTGCAGGTTCCACAGAAATCAGCCAATAATTGTTGAATGTAAGGAGACAGGAAAGTTTAGTGGTGTTATAACAGCTATTGGTACACAGGAGGTATGTATTCCTTCCCAAACCCCTGGTTTTGACATTTCTAATAGAACATGCTTGGGAAAACATTGAGGAAAAAGAAGAAAATGATGATGATCAGCATTTTCTCCTTTTGTCTCAATATTTTCCTGGCTATATTGTACACAGAAATCAGCCAATAATTATTGTTGAATGTAAAGAGACAGGAAAGTTTAGTGGAGTTATAACAGCTATTGGTACACAGGAGGTATGTATTTGTTCCTATCATGTTTAATCAGCATTTTCTCCTTTCGCCTCAATATTTTCCTGGCTATATTGTACACAGAAATCAGCCAATAATTGTTGAATGTAAGGAAACAGGAAAGTTTCCAAAAATGTTTTCTACCCTACCAAACAGAATTTAATTTCATTCACTTGAAAATGTCTCTTATGACATCTGTGAACTAGGATAACACTAAAATTTTGCTGTTTGGGATTGGGAAAGGGTGTAACAAATGAGCCAGGATCTGGAAAAAGGGTCCATTATAGCATTTGAGAACAAGATGGATCCCAATCAGCCTTTGCATATGCACAGTCTGATCAGGATCCATGTTGTTCTCAGGCAGCTTGTTCATGACCTGTAACAACTTTAACCCTTTCCTAAACAAGACATAGTTTTGACGAACTAATTGAATTGGCTTTGGAAAATATTGAGACAAAAGGAGAAACTGCTGATAACCAGCAGTTTCTCCTTTTGTCTCAATATTTTCTGTGCCATATTTTACACAAATCCCATCTTTAATAATACCCATTTTCTCATTTGTGGCAGTTTTTGAAGTGGATCACTCAAAAATTTTGTTGTTTGGGAAAGGGTTAAGTAGGCAACAAGCCATCAGACTCTATTTGACCACAGTCTGATATGGAAACACTGTTGTTGAAAAAGAAATGAGCCGGGGTCTGGAAAAACGTCTCTTATAGCATCTGAGACATCCATGCTTTAACATCAGGCTGTGCCTAGGTGCAGTCTGAGATGGATCCATGTTACTCTCATTTGGTTGCTACAGACCATGACAAAGCTATTGGAGAACAACATGGTTCCTGATCAGACTGCGTGTATATGCAGGCTGATCTGGAACCAGGTGTGGCTCAAAAGCCTTAAGGGACTTTTTTTTCGAGAACCTGGCTCAAATAAATTATGGACCATTTTCCAGATGTATATCGATTTCATTTCAGATCTGGATCAGAAAGACGTCAGACAGCAGTAAAATCAAGATCTACCTCTCACAGTTACAGAAAGGCAGATTTGTGTTACGACGAAAACAAACTTGATTGTGTTCAACTCAAGTGTCATAATCATTAATGTGACTTGCAATGGAAAAAGGGACCTTCTGTAAATTGTAGGAATTGTGAAAAATATGACCATTGTAATTGTAACATTGTAAAATGTGAAACTTTTAGTTGAAATGGTATTCTCATTGCCACATAATGAAAATGAAAATGCTTTTGAAAACATTCATGCGGAAAATGAAGAAATTGCTTGTGATAAGCAATTTCTTCATTTCCAACAATGTTTTCTACTCAAAAGTGTAAAATTTCATTCACTTGGATTTGTTGTGCAGTAATTAATCTACCTCTGCGTCCTGCGTCCTGTACGCATAAAATTGGCTGGGGACGCATAATTTTGAATGATGCGCGTCCCATAGGACGCATCATTCTAGAATGGCATTTTCCTTTACATCAATCTGTAGTTACAGAAATTCTCGATCTCAATACAAAAGCCATTGCAAAGTGAAAGTAGAAGACAAATCTCGGAAAATAACGCGGTCACAATAACTTGATTGGTGGTCTGTTTGATTAGTACTTTACTCATATTCAATCGAACATCAACATAGACTTTTAAATGAATTGATCACAACAATCGAAATTCTAAAGTATACATTTTACTTTATTACAAAGTATTGTTTTATCCGTTTTACTTTATCTGGCTGATGATTAAAGAATAAATGATGCAGTATTTGAATTAACATTATTCCCATACATATTTGTTAAGAGAGCAAACCGTTTAATCTCACCAAAACGACAGACTCATGATAAAAACAGATTTACTACAAAACATTCTGTTGTAATGGCTTGGGCCAGTTTGGACAACAAATTTTATAAAGTTTATTCATTTGTGAAGTAAAACCATGTTCTTTCATCGGCGATCAAATTCTTCCGTCTGATATTGGTAAACAGATTGAAACCGATGGAGAATAGGGGTTGCCAATTATGTCACCGATATTGGCGACTTCAGATCAAGTCCAAAATGAAATTGTCGTTGACAGTGAAACTACTCATGTGACACCATCTCAATGCCAACCCATTACAAAATGTGTCCATTTACCTTACCCTGACTCCGGGACTTTTTGAGAGACATCTTAACTTGTAAGATAGACGGAATGTCAAAACTGTTTTTGCAACTTTTTGGTGTTTGGTTATCAACATTCTTAAATTTGTTTCAGAACTTTTTCCAATTGGAACAAGACAGTGTCATGCGAAATTTTCCCAGAGTGGGTTCTGAGTTTTCTTTCCAATATCTTTTTGATAAACAGGCCATGCACTGTCAAGATCAAGAAGAGAAAGTGAGCCTCAGCACTGTGTTGTTTTGGTCAGTGTTCAAACATAATCCAACAAGACCACAATGAAAACAAAGTATTACAATAACATACCAGTGATTATTCATTTTTCCCAACAACGACAATGGCACATGCCTACATACATGTAAATATCAATTGGCGTAGATCTACAATTCAATGAAAGTGAAAAGGTGGGAATCATACATTTTGAATTGGACGCATTGTTTTCAAAGCCATGCGTCCCCAGGACTCATGGTTTCAAATTCTAGATTATTCACTGGTTGTGTACAGCATCTTCGAATTTAGCTTCTCCTTGAGGTTTGGAGGTTTGTAGTTAACAAAAATAACAATTTAGTCTACATTGGAGATTTCATGATAGCATACAATAGAGTCAGGATCTCTGAAAAGGGTCCCGTTAGCATTTCAGAATACAATGCTCGCTGGTCATACTGTGCCAAAGTGAAAACTGATCAGGATCCATGCTGTTCTCTTAAGAGTTTATACAGATCATGAAGAGACTAATTGAGAACAAATATCTAGATGATAGTTTGTGTATGTTATGCAGGCTAATCTTGATCCATGTTAGTCTAAAAAGCCATGTAAGCCCTTTTTCCAGGTCTTGTCTCAAGCGCATTGTAATTAAACATTTGAGCCTGGATCCAGAAAAAATGTCCCTTATATCATTTTGAGATTTCCATGTTTCAAAATTCTGACTGGGACCCATGCTACTCTCATACTGTTGCTACAGACCATGACAATGTTATTGGAGAACAAAATGGTTCCTGATCAGACTGCTTGTATACACAGGCTGATGTGGAACCATGTGGGGCTCAAAAGCTGTAAAAGACGTATTTCCAGATTCTAATTTTACTGATCATGAATATTGGTCAAGTTCAATTCAATATATTTTCAAATGATAAGCCATTATTTTGACATTATAATGCATTTTAAAAAAAGTTTGCCATCTAAGCTGTTTTCTCCAAAAATATATGTTCATGAGGTCCCATTTTGCATGACATAGTTGTCCATATTTTACATTGCATTATATCATGATCATTGTCTTTAATTTCTTTTTACAAAATGCATCGTCAATTAAACATGAAAAATTGAGCATTATTGATGCTTTTGTTCTTTTCATGTCAGATTGTCCCATGTTTATACTCGTATTCACTCTCAAGTATTATTCCTTTTCCAAATGGCATAAATTTTGATGGGTCTAACTTGGCACCTGTTGCAGACAAAAACATGGATGCTGATATAGATTGGAGATGAAATACAGTCGACACTCGTTGTGTCGACATCGCTGGGGCCGTCTAATACCTCGACATTTCCGGAATTCGACTTATCCGATTTTCTTCGGTTTCGATAAAATTGATATTTGCCCGTTCAATCAAGTACGATTATCATTGAAATATAGTAGGAAAAGGAAAGAAATTGCTGGTGTGGAGCAATTTCTATCCTTTTCCTACTAAATTTCAATGGCTAAATTCAGTTCGAAATTATCTTGTTTGAAAAAGTTATGTCCATTGATGAGGACGGGACCAGATTTGAACTTCGACTTAAGCGAAAAGTAGACTAATCCGATGTCAACATAACGAGTGTCGACTGTATGTCAATTATTTAAAGTGATACACTCCAAACAAGACTGGATTTTGACATCCCTGAAGGAGAGATGGTAAGAAAACAATGAAGAAAAAGAAGAAAATGCTGGTGATCAACATTTTCTCCCTTTCCTTCAATATTTTCTGTGCTACCAGTATTATGTTTTGTCCCTGCCATAGCGCAGTTGGTAGGGCATCAGACTCTCAATCTCTAGTATTCGGGTTCGATCTTTCTGACAAATTTGTCTCCCATCAATGGTTTGATAACTGTCAACCTATGTTGGCGAGCAGCTGGAGGCTCGGTAAGGATGTTGTGGTAGTACTGGTTTTAGAAATGACAGGAATCTTTGGTTAGGTGCTCCTGCTGGGCAATATGCCCATAGCAGTTGAAAGAGGCATTTTACCCCTATCAATCCAAACTGGTAACTTTCTTCGTTTGATTTGGCAAAAGAGCTACAAATAAGAGGGAGTGGTGGCTTTTCAAAATACAATATTTTATGTATTGTTCATCAAATCCTATGTTGTGGGCATTCATTGGAATTGTCTCATTGAGACAATTCCAATGAGTACCCACAACATAGGGTTTGGAATTTGAATAAGTTAGAATGTCTTCACATCTGCTTATCTATTGCTCTGGCTAGATTAATTTTCTTTTAAAGACACATCTGTAGGCCTATATGCACTGTGTTGTAAGTTGTACGTTAGATTTGTGTAGTTTGTACGGAAGTTTTGAGTGGTCAATCAAAGATGGCGTCGGTGGAAAATCGTTAGAGGTAGGTGCCGTAGTTTTTCATCGATAATTTCCTTAAATGGCCGTATCTTGTCTTGATACTGATATCATTGTACAGGAGAAATGTATACCTATTCACGGTGCTATATAGCCAAGTACCAGTGTTGTCCTATCGTACTCAGTCGTTGTGCAAAGACAGCCCAACACGGAAAACTTTTTTCGAAGCGAGAAAGTTGCCCTTTTAAGGATGATTACATAGTAAACAGCGAACTAGGGAACAAAATATTGCTCTAACTTGGATGTTTTTAACATGCTCTTTTCTATGGTTACCGTTATTTTACACACAAATGTCTAGAATGACCACAAACGCTGTGTTTACTAAATGGCCAAACAACGGTGTAGTCACAGTGAAAATATGCAGACACAACGGTGCAGTTTCTGTGTTATCTGTACGGTGTAGTTATTATTTTCACAACAAATTGTGAACGGTGTAGACTTGGTATGTTGTATAGGGCGAACTAGCTCTAACAGATAGCAGATCATCTGTTTTATCTCCCTCAAATACTTTGGTCTGAGAAAACTCAGATGAAAATGCTGCCATCCTCAAAGTAAATGAAAACAAAAGTTAAGAAAATATGTTTTCTCTTTTCTTCATTCTCCTAAGCCTTAAACAGTTCAATGTATGTTTGATTTAATTTTCGGGAGACATTTTTGTTATTTGTGATTGAATAAACATCTGACGGAAATGATAATCAAAAGGAATACCATCACAAAATATCAAATAAGACATACGATAACCGTCATTTTGAAGCCATGTTAAGTGCAACGGCAAATTTCTTGTTCATCCGTTCATTTGATTTGTAGATTCGAAATTTCGGCTCTGGCTTTGAATTTGTCTTTGTAACTGTTTTAATTGGTTATTACAATCAATTATTGTAATTAATGAAATGATTTCAACTCATGGAGTATGATAATTATTGATCGAAATGTATCTTGTTTTCAAATTGACCCCTCATTGAAAAGTCTGATTTTACCCAAAATAAAGGATTCAATCAACAAAACATAAATTATAAATAACAAAACATAAATTATAAATTTGTTTCATAAACATTTGGGCCTTTTTTTCGTCTTGTTCGACTTAAGTAAATAAGTCTTGAAAATAGAATTCTGGATCTGCAAAATTCATTTTGGAATTTTCATACGTAATGAACTTCTTCTATAGGACTGACAATTTTCTGACCAAGATTTTTTGGGCTCACTCATAAAATGTAACCATTTGCAATGAAAAAGACAATATTCTATTCGCCAAAACCGTTTGACTATTGGAGTAAAACGCATTGAAGTACTCCCAAGACAGTGTAACTTACACACATCCATAAATAAATGAATTGCAATGTTTTCCATCGAGAGCCGACCTTCATTGACCAAAATAAACAAATACCAAGCTGATCAACGCTTCTCAATGACTTAATCTCATCTGGGAACAAACTGTTCATTTCAGCCATTGTTTTCATGTTCTCGTGGGGAAAGAGAAGAGACCCTATCCGTTTCATCTGTTTTAGCACGTCCAATGGAAATATCAGGAATTAAGGTCGGGGCTTTTTGAACGACTTTATGGGGTGTTGAACTTCGTCATTTTTTTATGTTCAGGACTCATGCATTCAAAACCGGGGATATCATCGATTGAAAGAATCTTGTTAACTCCAAAATCCTTTTTTCTACGTTGATGAGGTCTATCTTGTGTATTCTATGCTCGCAAATGGGGATGATGTCCTAGTCTGACTTCTTGATAATATCAGGAATAATGCTAAAGTTCAGCGTTTTCAAATCTTTTTTACCCGTCTGATCATTGATCTCTCCCCCCCCCCCCCCCCCCCCCTGCACACTTTTAATATCTGACTGGAATGGTCCTGTTCCGAATGCTTCACAACCTTTTCGAAACTCCCTTCGAAATGACAGTAGTAATAGGTGAACAGCATGGAACTGAAAATAAAGAAAAAAATAAAACAGACGCCAGCAGATTCTTGGTAATTTCTACTATTTGACCCTTACGGAATTGCTTTGACAAATAGCAAGGAAACTAGATTCTGATATATTTTGATTAAAGTATATTTTGTAGACATATTGTCACCTTCTTTGCTGCAAAGCATTTACAAGTCAGTCACATAAAAAATTATTAACATAATTGTTGAAGAATTTCGGTAGTAATTGTAAAACATGATTCTCAGCCGTGAAAACGTTATCATTAAACATAAAAATATTATCATTCCAGAAATGATAAGTTCTGTATTACTTCAAGTCTACACCGTTCGCAATTGCATTATGTCTACACCGTTCACAATTTGTTATGAAAATATAACCACACCGTACATAAAACACAGAAACTGCACCGTTGTGTCTGCATATTTTCTTTCTGACTACACCGTTGTCTGGCCATTTCATAAACACGGTGTTTGTGGTCATTCTAGACATTTTTGTGTAAAATAACAGTAACCATAGAAAAGAGCATGTTGAAAACATCCAAGTAAGAGCAATAGTTTGTTCCCTAGTTCGCTGTTTACTATGTAATCATCCTTAAAAGGGCAACTTTCTCGCTTCGAAAAAAGTTTTCCGTGTTGGGCTGTCTTTGCACAACGACTGAGTACGATAGGACAACACTGGTACTTTGATATATAGAACCGTTGATAGGTATACATTTCCCCTGTATAATGATATCAGTATCAAGGCAAGATACGACCGTTTAAGAAATTTATCAATGAAAAACTAAGACACCTACCTCTCATGCTGTATTGTTGTCGCCATCTTTGAATGACTACACAAACCTAACGTACAACTTACAACACAGTGATATGAGGACACCTCTAAAATAAGAAAAAAATGTGTGACAATTTAGATGCAGGACTGTTTTCTCGACAGTTTAACCATTGGTAATATGACTATCGGTATACCAACATAATCCTTTTCCCATAATGTTTCAAATTGATTTTTGAAATAGGACCATCAACATTAAGTTTTGTTTATGAATGAAAGTTGTGGAGAATAGATCTAGCTCGAAAACAAAATAAGTATATTCTTGGTATGTCTTTTAATTTATATAAAGCTAGGGTTTTGAGACAATTGTTGTTTTAAAATAGTGACATGATATATTACAAAACATGTTGGATGAATGTCTACATGTATCCATACACAGTCCCTGACCTCGTGACCTTCGCTGTTTGACCTTGAAATCTCGATGACCTTGGAGCCGAAATCAAGAACGAACCAATCAGGTTGTTGAACGCCATAAACAGGAAGCTAAATAAGGCAAATAAAGCCCAGAAATATGTCATCTCGATTTCTTGTCCGTTGAGTTTCAAAAGTCCACAAATAAGGTGTTTGGCCTGGATGATACTTAGCTGTGCCAGAATGCCCTGGTAGAGACTGTTGCCTAGCAACCGCCATGTTCTCCTGGAGACACGCTGTAACAGCGTCTTGGGCACGTAGTTGTGGCTTGAACGGTCGAGTTGCCTGAAACGTGGAATAACAATGAATGTTGTGCTAAAAATAGACAGGGTTTACCGTTATGTTCTGATGAATCGTCTGTGTTGTTATAGAATCTCGTAAATACGGCTTGAATCAAGCCTTATTTACGAGATTTTATAACAATACCCACGAAATACTATGTTTTTGTCCGAAATTACTTACGATTAACTCGAAAAAATCGTTCCCTATTAACTTATTACCAGACGGCAAAATTTTAAACAGGTCCAAATTCAAAGATTGCAGACGACAATTTCAAGTAAACGGAGTTTTATAGTTTTTGGACTTCCTTGGTAGAAAACTTTGTGGGAAATAAAGAAATTGCTTGTCACAAGCATTTTCCCAATTTTCCACATTGTTTTCCAAAGCCTCTATCTGGATGGGCGTCAAAAGACGTCAATGTGCAGTAATCGTTTTAGCTTTTAGTTTATAGAATTTGATAACAATCTTTAACATTTCTTTAACAAGACCTGGCTGGGTCAAATAAGGAAATGCTCAGGAAAACTTTGAGGCAAAAGAAGAACATGATAATGAATGATAATCAGCATTTTCTCCTTTTGTCGCAATATTTTTCTGACTATATTGCACAGCAATAATATCTTTATTAGCATTTTTTGCTGTCTGGAGCAGCTCTACAATTAGTTTTTCGAGCTGTAGGGCAGCCTAGAGTACAGAATTAGCTGGTCAAGCCTTTCCTTTACGATTAAGCAGTAGACCAGATATATTTCAAAAGCAAGGGCCTACAGACGACAAAATTTATTCATATGGAGAAATATTATTTGTGTAGGCCTATATAATACAGCATGGGAAAGATTGAGGGGAAAGGAGAAAATATAGGTCATCACCACTTATGCCTGAGTTTGTCCCAAATTTTACGAGTTACTTTATGAGGCAAGTTTGCTCATGGATATCAAACACGTATTTGACTTTCCTTTGTTTTTAAAATTTTATTTTTCATGCTCTTTTTCTTCATGAAAGAAAAGTCTATAGAAAGCAAACAACTTAACCCTTTCACAAACAATATCTCATTTTAGGTTCACATTTAAATTTTAAACGAAAGCTAAAATTCAAAAAACGTAAAGAGGGCAACAGAAGTTTCTAGTGATCCGGAATCTTTTTTAATCTTGATCTGGGTTTCACAAACCAATATCCATCAATTCCTTTACCACAATTTTGAGTTTTTGGATGCATCCATTTTGTCTTGTGAACGTCTAATAACTTGTTTTCTTTTTTTCTTTCCACAAAGTTTTCTATGCCATCACACATAATTCATTTGTCGTCTGCAATTATATTCAATGTGTTCTTTCGTAAATAGTTGTCTTGGAAAGGGTTTAACCATGAACGGTCAATGCCTTCACATTATTCACATGCACGAGCCATGCAGGGACCAAGCGGATTCTAGGCCTATATTCTACAAAGCTTTGAATGTTGACCTTTATGCTATATCTAATCAACGTTTGCTTCTATAGTCCACTTATGATATCATTTGAGATGGCTATGTTTCAAAATCAGGCTGTGCCTAGATGCAGTCTAGCCAGCATCCATGTTACTCTCAAATGGATACTACAGAACATGGCGAAGCTTTATGAGAACAAGCAAATTCGTTGAATTGATATCCCCCGCCGAATATATTTTCATTGTCAATGGAGTAGCGCGGAAACGAATATCACTCTGTATGTATATGGCTTCAACAGAACAAATATCACTCTGTATGACAGTGTATGTATATGGCTTCAACAGTCAGGGGCAGTAACTCTGAATTCAATGGTCGAACCGGGTAACCCCGACGATATGCGCATGTCCTCTTTGTAGTGAAGCTGTGCACAAAGTTTCATTGAAATCCGGTCAATAGTTTTCAAGAAATAGCGCGGAAACGAATATCACTCTATATGTCTATGGCTTAAACAGTCAGGGGCAGTAACTCTGAATTCAATGGTCGAACCGGGTAAGCAAGACGATATGCGCATGTCCTCTTTGTAGTGAAGCTGTGTGCCAGGTTTCATTGAAATTCGGTCTATAGTTTTCAAGAAATAGCGCGGAAACGAATAACACTCTGTAATCTGTATGTATATGGCTTTAACAGTCAGGGGCAGTAACTCTAAATTCAATGGTTGAACCGGGTAACCCCGACGATATGCGCATGTCCTCTTTGCAGTGAAGCTGTGTACCATGTTTCATTGAAATCTAGCCTATAGTTTTCAAGAAATAGCGCGGAAACGAATATCACTCTATATGTCTATGGCTTAAACAGTCAGGGGCAGTAACTCTGAATTCAATGGTCGAACCGGGTAACCCCGACGATATGCGCATGTCCTCTTTGCAGTGAAGCTGTGTGCCATGTTTCATTGAAATCCGGCCTTAAGATTTCAAGAAATAGCGCGGAAACGAATATCTCTCTATATGTATATGGCTTAAACAGTCAGGGGCAGTAACTCTGAATTCAATGGTCGAACCGGGAAACCCCGACGATATGCGCATGTCCTCTTTGTAGTGAAGCTGTGTGTCATGTTTCATTGAAATCCGGTCTATAGTTTTCAAGAAATAGCGCGGAAACGAATATCACTCTATATGTATATGGCTTAAACAGTCAGGGGCAGTAACTCTGAATTCAATGGTCGAACCGGGCAACCCCGATGATATGCGCATGCCCTCTTTGTAGTGAAGCTGTGTGCCAAGTTTCATTGAAATCCGGTCTATAGTTTCCAAGAAATAGCGCGGAAACAAATCTCGGACGGACGGAAAGACGGACGGACGGACGGACGGAGGACGCGAAAACAATATCCCCCCGATGATTTCAACGGCGGGGGATAACAACGTGGATTCTGGTCAGACTGTGCGTATGCACAGGCTGATCTGGACCTACGTTGGGCTCAAAAGGGACGTTTTTCCAGATCCTGGCTCAATTATGTTTACAAAATTTACCCACGTAAACAAGGGTAAAAAAACCTTTATTTTCTATATAATTTTGCATGTACAGGTTTGAATATTGCAGGTGTGAGACACCTGCAAGATATGAACCATCCCAATCAATATTGTTCTGTTTACATTGGTAAATTTTGTAAATAAATGCCACAATATCGTGACCGGATTATATAATGGTCTATGTACGGAGAGGAGTTGACCCCTTCAATGCTGAAGTATCCCTTTCCCAATCGACATAATTTAAGGTAGAATAATTCTAATGGATATTTACTATTGTCGTACATTTTCGACAAATGTCGACAATTTCCGTATCTATTTTTTTTGCAACAGTATTGCTAAATATAGCAACAGATTTGCGAAATATTACTTCCCTTTGTAAATGAAATTCCCCGAATACACCCCGAATATCTTTTTCTGGTATGATTCTCCGTTTAACAGCAATTTTTCAGAGACATTTTTCGTGCAATTTTATATGATTTTGATTGATATCATCAGTTTGTAAGCGATTAGAAACTTTGATTTTAATGAAACTGCCTATTTAGGAAACTAATTGTAGTATGTATAATAGTCGTTTCTTCTCTTGATACTGGAAACAGGTCAAAAGAAGGGAGTTCCTTCCTGGGCACGCCCAGTCTACTACTCGGTCATATGGGCAACCGGCAACCGAGGATAAATAACCTAAAAAAAAAAAAAAAAAAAAAAAAAGATACTGGTTGGCTCAATATAACGAGAAACCCTACAGTAGAAGACACATACATGTATTCTAATGAAATCTATGATGTGGTTATCAAACGACTATCGTTTGAGAACGACGCATGGATCAGATCATCATTGTTTGACTTTCGCACTCGATTTTCATCACTTCTTCGCCGGCGATCCTTATTTAAATGTGCAAACTCGTTGTCAGTTAATTGTAACGTGGTTTGATCCGTAATTTGATCCTTTCTTTTAGATTCTTTTTCCAATTAAGTCCTTAGATTCAATATGCAATCCAGAAGAAGTGGTATAAGGAAGCTGTTATATAAACTATAAAAAGATTAAGCGCAATTTTGTCTTTAGAATTTGCATTATTTTTACAAATAGCGATGTTCAATTGGTTACTAGGTAAAGGGTTAAAATGGTGAAAGTCGTACGAAATCACAACTGATATGTTATCATTTGCCAACTTCTGAAAGTCTAATACAACGTTTGGGTTTTAGTTATAAGCATATAATTAGATATGGGCTACGGTACCCTTCATTTTGGGCATTGACGTCTTTTGGGAAAGAAATAGTGCGTTCGAAAGCATGAGGGTACTACGAATTACCTTTATATATTTTCAATTTTTGACGGATAAAATGTACATATGTGGATTTTATCGTGTTCCTGCACATATAAGAATAATTTTGATATCGGTTTTAGAGAGTGCGCGAACTTATTTCTGGCACTGTCAACATTTGTTTCAGAGGCATAAATTTCAAACTAGGAAATAAAGAGGCTTTATTTTTAAATAAGCACGCAGTAATTTAACAAAATATCTCTCATATGCGCACACAGGTCATATCATTTCACATCAGACGATGGGTAAACATGTTTTTGATAATAAAAACCAAAATCTTAACACATTTAATGTGTTAATGTCCAAAATTCAGATACTTTTTTGCTTTGAGTGGTGGCCGCCATATTGGAATTTTGCAAGTTGGGGGTGGGATAAGGGAAAATCAAGTTTCTAGTAAACCTCTGGACGAATTTCTGTCATATTGCACATATAGATGTCTAATATAATGTACTATCAGGCAGAAGTGTTCGTCACCCCAATTTCTAAAGTTGCCATTAGGCGTATTCTACCTTAAGGCTGGTCCGATTTGAAAGGATTTGTAGATAACAAAATTAATGCCAACATTAAGAGAAAGATATGGGATTTTTGGATGAGGCTTATTAGCACCATAGTTTACATAATCATACAGAGTGATAAGTTGAATTCAAAATTCAAAGATGATGCAGAAGACAATTTCCAATTGAATCAAATTGTACATTTTCTTGTCCTTTTTTGTAGCATTTATTGTGGGAAATCAAGAAATCCCTCATCTTCGCAAGCCAAGGGTTCTACCTCCTTGGTTGTGATTATTTTTTTGGCAAGGATTTCTTTTGTGTGTACTTTTTTTTCAACGGAATTAAAAAGAAAAAAAAAAAAAAAAAAAAAAAAAAAAAAAAAAAAAAAAAAAAAAGGAAAAGAAAGAAATTTATGGGCATTGTTAGCAAGCAGCCAGTTAACCCTTTCCCAAACAAGAAACATTTAGACAACAGAAGCATATGTTTACATATCTATTATCAGAATTTTCTTCATACAGTTCATACAGTCGTCGAGACCAGATGCACACGGGGTGCATAACCTTCTTTCACATCAACGTTGCCCTATCCTCTTGTTTTGTAGGTGTCAAAACTATGTCTGTTTGGGAAAAGGTTACACAATAGGTTACATACCTAATGGAGGGGGGGGGGCTTCTTGATCGGAGTTTAGGATACTCAATGGTGAGACTGAGTAATTAAACCCCCACCTGAAATTATTTGCTACGGTCCTGTAACCAATTAGACATAAAAAAACAATGTCAGCTTTTAGAATTTGCAGTCTGGTCTTATTCTACACCACATGTATGTTTAAAATTTATATGAATAGACAAGAGATAAAATGATAATTTTACCTTAGCATGGCTTCCTGAAGCGCGAGTACGGGGTTGGTCAATGGGTATCGTCGACCTCCCTCTGTGGTAGGGTCACAAATTCTGCACAGATATGCTATCCAAGTTACGCGATGTATGGCCGTCAAATGTATGCAACGTTATCGACAATGTAACGTGACGTCAATGAATAACAACGGTTTCCGTGGTTAGAACGTCGTATGTGACTATAACGTCGACGTCTGATAAGGCTAATTAGTTGCTAATTTGTAAGGGAAATAACTCGTAGAGACATAGATGACAGGACTAAAGTTGGCGGCTTCTTTTGATGTTCCTAAACAGTCAGTGGGTATGACGATTCTATATGACGTCATTTTGTTGCGAAATGTAGGGCCTACACGTATGCCTTTTTTAATATTGTGTATTCTATTGTGTATTCTGTGATCAATTAAGACAGAATACCCGTAATGTGGCCATTTTTAGATTCATAAAACACAGGCCCGTAGTTTGGGGCGGGGGGGGGGGTCTATGGGCCCCAAAATTAGCCCAAAATGCCGAATTTTCCTTATCGTACACTGAAAATTTAGGGAAAATCTCCATTTATGAAGGATACGCCGGGCTAGGGGCCGGGAGCACCCTTGGATACCTTTTCTATAGACCCACAACAATCTGCAGGCCCGTAGGAACAGGCGGGGCGGGACTAGGAGGGCTAAGCATCCCCTTAAGTTGACCAAATATGCCAAATTTTCCCAATCCCAATCTTACATTGAAAATTTAGGGAAAATACAAGTTAGCCCCCCCACTCCCTCTTCCCCAAATATGCAGACGCAAGGACTTGAGCCCACCCAATATAAAATTGCTTCCTTTGGACCTAATCTAATCTTTTGCCAGACAGCTAAAATGACTTATTTGTCCAAATTCAAAGATTTTAAGTACATGTATATGGATTTTAAGACTTTTTTTTGGGGGGGGGGGGGGAGGAGAAAGCATTGCGGGAAATGATGAAGTAATGAAATTGCTTCTTTATCTTTTATGGCGTCAAAAGGTGTAAAATTATGTATGTGGGAAAGGGTTTAGTTTAATGTTTTTATGGTATTTGACGTAGATAGTTTGTGGTAATGCCTATTCATTTAGATAGTTTGCCACATTAGAAAATAATTGATAAGGTAGACATAGAAATTTTAGACATAGCATTTTTCCCGGCGGTGGATGTGACCTATGCCCGAGTGAATGGGCGTGTGTCTTAACCCATTACCAGACGACACAATTTTGGACTGTTCCAATTTGAAAGGTGTTGCAGAAGACAATATTAAGTTGATAATTTTTTAAAAAAAAAAATCATTTTGTGTGATAAAACATTTTGGAAAATGAAGAAATTGCTTGTCACGAGCAATTTCTTCATTTTCCACAATGTTTTCCCAAACCTTTTCTTGAGTGGGAGTCAAAAGGCGTCATTGTGCAGTGATGGGTTAATTTCTTCTCATAGAAATGATGTCCAAATTGTGTCAGGCCCCTATTAAACAGGAATCCTGGATCAACCGCAGGTTAGCGAGAGAGGGGGAGAGAGGAGGCCAGGCGCAAATCTACATGGGACAAAAAAGTTGTACTTAATGAGGTTTTTGTCATGTGCGGATCCAGAGGGGGGAGGGTCAGGGGGTCATGACCCCCCCCCCCCCCTGAAATTTGGCGAAAAAAGGGGTTATCAAAAAGATTACTGGTTATGTCCCATATAGGCTAAGCTGCGTCATTCGTCCCTGTGTGCCACGACAAACCGTTGTTATATTTAGTCCTTCATCATCATCATCATCATCATCATCATCATCATCATCATCATCATCATCATCATCATCATCATCATCATCATCATCATCATCATCATCATTATCATCATCTTGTTCTTCTTCTTCTTGTTCTTCTTCTTCTTCTTCTTCTTCTTCTTCTTCTTCTTCTTCTTCTTCTTCTCCTCCTCCTTCTCCTCCTCCTCCTCCTCCTCCTCCTTGTTCTTGTTCTTGTTCATGTTCATGTTCTTCTTCTTGTTCTTCTTGTTCTTCTTGTTCTTCTTGTTCTTGTTCTTCTTGTTCTTCTTGTTCTTGTTGTTGTTGTTGTTGTTGTTGTTGTTGTTGTTGTTCTTCTTCTTCTTCTTCTTCTTCTTCTTCTTCTTCTTCTTCTTCTTCTTCTTCTTCTTCTTCTTCTTCTTCTTCTTCTTCTTCTTCTTCTTCTTCTTCTTCTTCTTCTTCTTCTTCTTCTTCTTTATTTTCCACCCCCTTTTTTATTAGTGGAATTTTGAGACGACAACGACTTAATGACTTTACAGTTTTTGCCAAACCTAAGAATTACAGACAACTTCCGGTATTTTTGACAGTTTCTAAATTCAGCAATCAAAACACAGATTACTCATTCTTGAATGACATACAGGTAATTTTATCTCAGTATTTATCTGCCTTTCGATAGTTTAGATGTTCTTTTGTAGATTTACATACAATCATTTGTTTCAATTCTTCGAATATTGACTGTTGTCAGGTTGGTAAAATTAAAAAATAAAATTGATTCTTTCTTTTGGGTGATTTCAAAAATAAAGAGGATTTTTTTTCAAAGTGAGCTACATAAAATATTTTAAAAGCTTTTGGTGAACTTTTTGTCCTTAAATAAGTGTTGCCTTAGTGTTAAGATATATACAAAATTTCATGAACATATCTTGATAAATAAAAATTTTATGACAAAAAATGATGCTAAAATTGTCCCTAGTGAAACGATTTTTGTGTGACATTTCCTGATAACATCATTATTAGGACTGTTATTACATAAAGTGTAGGTATTTGGTGATGGAATCTTAGTATTTAAACGAAACTTTGACTTATAATCTTTATCTTCTTAAAGGTTTCAGATGCATATTACCTTATTTAGACTATACATTCTGGGTTTATAACAAACAACATGCTGACGAAAATTTAGTCAAAATTTACTTGATTCTCAATTGATTTTGGTCTCATTTGATTTATGTAGAATTGCAACCTGTTAATTAAGTTAATTTGATGATTTTGATATTATAAGATTAAAATAAGCATAAAACTATTGTTGCATGTCTTTACACTTTGATCTGCTAGAGCTATATCTGTAGAAACCCCAAATTGTCCCCAGTGAAACATTTTGTGTTTGGGTGCTTATAATTTTCCCCCATCTTTTTCAAATGTGCAGTCTCATATATTTTCCAAGAGAGTTTGTGCCAAAAAGATCACCAGCAATAGAATAAATGAGAGGAGGATGTGCATTTGGTATCTGTCATCCGAAAACAAATGTCCCCAGTGAAACGCAATTTTGCTGCATGACACTATATCAGTCTAAATGTTAAAATATCTTAAGTTTAGGATGTTGCCTGGTTACTTCTGATTACTTGTTGTAAAGTTAGCTCATTTTCTAATATTTCACAAGAATTTTTTCTTGATATCCCTATGGTGTAGGTAAAATATCAAAGACATCATTTTCTAAATTTCTGACAAAAAAATTGTACTTATATATTGATATTAAATCTAAAAAGTAATTGCCATGTTTGAAATTATAGAAAAAATGAACTATGAACAATAACAAACTAGTCTTATTTATCCTGAGCCTAACAATTTTATGTCCCCAGTGAAACGGTTTCAGCTGCATTTGTATCTGGTGACTTTTTTTCATTATCTTTTTCTATTTTAATTTGTATACACCTCTAATTGAGTCTTTGGACAATATTCTTTCATTCTTTACATTCAAACTAAACAAGAATCAAATTGAATTCTTCTACCATTTATTTCGGTATCTTCACTTTTAAAATGTAGGTGTAGCTTAGAAATATGTGCCAGTTGGTTGTTTCAGGCCATGGAAATATACCAGAATTTATCAATCTACAAGGCCTTGTCAATGATACATACAAAATTTATGTACATTATATCAGCTTCTAAAAAGAAGAAGGCTTAAGACAATTTTGTTCATATTTTTGTCCCCAGTGAAACGGACTTTCCAGTTTCTTTGATGCCATGTAAACTACTTGTGGCTACTTGTAGAAAAACGGCTTTTGGCATATCTATAGCTATGTGTTCATTGTCACATCAGATAGAACTACAGCTATTTTCCTTACATATTGCATCTTTTATAGAAACTTTCATTAGTGATAAATGAAAAACCAGAGCAAAATTCTACTTCAAATTGTCATAAAATTTTATACATCTCACAGAAGTAGCAAATTTTTGTATCGGATTGTAGCTTTACGTATACTTTAAACTTAAAAGACAAATAATCTTTCAATTATATAACTTTTCCAAGCTTTAAGATGTCTAGAAAAAATCAGATATCCTTAAAAAATGAGTCAATGGATTTGAACAAATTCAAAATTAAAAAGGAAATAGTCTTTGTCCATCACCTTCCCATGTATATTTTCTGAAATTTTGACATATTAGCAAAACGTTTCTAGAGACAACATCAGCAAATAATAATTTTAATTTTTGACACCCAATGTCACACTTTATCCTCTTTTTTTTTGAAATCACCCTTTTGTAGTTTTGTATCGTTGACTGACCAGTTTCGGTGACCCTAAGAACTCTGCCTTACATCATCACTAACTGTCATGAATTAATATGAAAAAAGGCAAAGCCTCTGACTGGGGTCAACACAGCTGAACCTTATTGGTTTAATTAACAATACACGAGAAATAAGCTTTTGAATTTGTCATCAATTTCATCGGTTGGACTAAAGTATGCAATGGAGCTGTCCGCGACGCAACGGACGCAATGGAGCTGGCGGCAACGAAATGGAGATTAATATTGACTATAACTGAATAATCTTGATATCTATTCGCATAAAACTCTAATATGTATCTTAATCAATATTTTATTGAGACAATTTACTCATTTTGTAAAAATTATGTTGAAGAAAAATGCTTATTTCGATTTTGATAAGATAATCACAGGCAAAATGGAGCTTAGGGCGACGAAATGGAGATTTATTTTGGTTATAACTTAAAATTTTCCTACAAATTCACATTAAACTTTTGTTTTGTTTATCTTTAACTTTATTTATAGCCAATAAGATTAGTTTGTACAAAAGAAACAATGAAGAAAGGGAAGATTTTTCGATTATATAAGGTAACCACGGGCCCGACGAAATGGAGCTGGTGTTGACGCAATGGAGATGGAGATTGGCTATAACTTAATAAACTTGACATGTATTCTCATAAAATTGCAATATTTGTCTTAATTAACTTTTCATCAAGATAATTTAATCGTCTTGTGAAATTTGTTTCAGAAGAAACATGTTAATTTCGATATTTTAATTTGATAATCATAGGCAAAATGGAGCTGTCAAGGGCGACGAAATGGAGATTTATATTTGCTTAGAACTTGATAATCTTCATATAAATCCACCCTAAACCTTTGTTTTATTTGTTTTTAAAGGGACATTTCATTCCAATTTCAATTTTTTAAAGTATGTCTTGATGCCAAGATTGGTTATTCTAATGAGTATAAATACTATTGGTTTTTTGAAGTTGTTGCCAATAAGCGAGAAACACGCATTTGAAGTTGAGACATAATCGATAAATTGCATATAAATCCGAACTGTTGTCCACAACAATTTGTTCAATTTAAACACAAAAATATAAATTTCTCATAAACGGCGCAATATTTTGGCTTGGAATTTTCAGAATTTTCATAAGGTAATATGCTCTTTCAGATAAAAATAAAATAAAATTTACGACAAAAAATTCTGAAATGTCACTTTAACTTTTTTTATAGACAACATGATCAGTTTGTGCAAAAGAAATAATGAAGAAAAGGTCGATTTTTCGATTTTCATATGATAACTATGGGCCCGACAAAATGAGCTGGTGATGACGCAATGGAGATTTAGATTGACTAATATTGAAATCTATTAGCAGAAAATTGCAATATTTGTCTTTATCTATATTTCATCAAGACAGTTTTTTTTTCGTTTTGTAAAATTTGTTTCAGAAGCAACATCTTAATTCCGATATTTTAATTTTGCGACAATATTACTGTACAAAATGAAATATTTTAATCTATATTTCTTAACAATGTCGTTCAACAACAATTCAATATATTATTAACCGGTTTTTGACGGAAAAACGAAAGCATTGAAATAAAAATATTGAAAAACATAATTTTCTTTTCTCTCATTGTTTTCCATAATGTCAAATTATTTTAGCAAAGTCATTTGAAATTTTGTTTACTTTGCTTTTCAGAGGGGTCATATGAACAAAATACTATTTAAAAAGATATTCTGGTTTTTAATATCTTATTGGTCGAGAAGAATAAAATGCTGATAATGAATAATAATTTCCCATGAATAATTTCCATCTCATTCAGTTCATGTAATGTAACATTGCATTCTATCTGCGCCTTTGTTAATTTATATAAAGAATTAATAAAAAAGGACGTCTAGAAAGGATTAAGGGTGTGTTAGACCGCTCCCGTGTATGACTTCCAAATATGGCAGAACAAGCTTCTGTATATCAGTAGTCAGTTTGAATTCAATATTCTTAACCCTTTCCCGAACACGGCGTGGTTTTGTCTCTCCTGGTAGATCTAACAATAGGCTGAGAAACCATCGCAAGAAAAGAGAAAATGCTGGCAATTAATGAGTTTTCCTTTTCCGGGACAATTCCTCAATAGTTTCTGTGGAATCACATACTGTTTGTTTCGCAACACCCCGGCAAACTCCTTTCAAATAGGTCTGGTAAAAATATCGCCATTTGTGAAAGGGTTAACCCTTACTAATGGAGCATATGTTTTTCTAACACTTTTCCCAACTTTATTTTGTCGTCTGTGTCATTCTGTATACAATTTAGCCGTAGTGGAAAAGATAACATAAATTACTTCTTTATAAAAGCCTTTTATAAAAGGCTCGGAAAAGTGATTATGCAAAAGAAGAGATTAAGACTTATCCCGAAGAAATACTGACATCTTGCCGCAGTGTGCGTAAATCATAAAAAATCAACAAAATGGAATAAATACATAACTTTTTAATGTTAGATGGAGTGTTACTTTAAATAACTTTAATGTCAAACAAATTATGAATTTGGACTTTGGCAAAAAATGAATCTATATATCCTCGTCGTCAGCCACTTTACAAATGTTTGATTCAAAATCAAACAGGCTTTTACGAACACATTTCACGATTTTTAAATCTAAATTGCGCCGCCTCCAGCCCCATTTTGCCTGTGAGTAGACTCTGAAAATAAGAATTGGCACATATTCCGACTTGATTCGTTCATTAAATGAAAAGCAGGAAGGATCAGAATATTATCGTAGAATTGGTAAAGAACACCAGTGAATGTGAAACACCGTATTTATTTATTTAAAACTAGGGATGTAACGATACATCGGACTATCGATATATCGCAATAGTGACCTCTGCAATAGTGCTATCGTGATAGGCAACTTGCAATATCAATAGTATCGCGATAGTTGTTTCGACTATCGCAATAGTTTTGATAGTTCTAAAAATAGCAATTAGTCACATGACATTGTCTAATTTTAGCCAAAAATCTGTCTCTTGAATATCAGACATCAATGACAGGCTACTCAAATCATGAAATGTCACTCTCTTCCTTCAGATTATTTATTTAATGATTCTTCAAATTAATTCATATATGTAAAATATTCAGGAAATGTGATTTTTAATGAAAAAATATCCATTTAGAACACTAAAAGCATATAACAATAGTATCGCAATAGTATTGCAATAGCAACCTACAATAGCAATACTATCGTGATAGTCATTTGGTCAATAGCAATACTATCGCAATAGTCATTTTGGCCTGCAATAGTCATCCCTATTTAAAACCGAATCTCCATTGCGTAGTCGTCAGCTCCATTTCACAGCGTGTAGCCTATGAAAATCGGAAGAAATGCCCAAAATACCGAAATATTTTACAAATAACCAATACAAGTGACTAAATAAGATCTTAATCTATGAATATCACAATATTCAACACGAAACATATCATGAATAAGAAGTATGTGCTGACATAAATCTCCATTGCGTCGCCGCCAGCTCCATTTAGCCTGTGATTATCCTATTCTTCTGAAACAAATTTTACAAAACAAATCACCTGTCAAAATGAAATATTAATGAAGACAAATATTGCAATTTTCTGCGAATAAATTTCAAGATTATTAAGTTATAGTCAATCTAAATCTCCATTGCGTCACCACCAGCTCCATTACGTCGGGTCCGTGGCTATCATATGGAAATCGAAAAATCGACCTTTTCTTCATTGTTTCTTTTGCATAAACTGATCATGTTGTCTATGAAAAATAAAAAAAACAAATAAAACAAAGGTTTAGGGTGGATTTATATGAAGATTATCAAGTTCTTAGCAAATATAAATCTCCATTTCGTCGCCTTAAGCTCCATTTTGCCTATGATTATCATATCAAAATGTCAGAACATGTTTCTTCTGCAACAAATTTCACAAGACGATTAAATTAACTTGATGAAATGTTAATTAAGACAAATATTGCAATTTTATGAGAATACATGTCAAGTTTATTAAGTTATAGTCAATCTCCATCTCCATTGCGTCGCCACCAGCTTCATTTCGTCGGGCCCGTGGTTACCGTATAAAATCGAAAAATCTACCCTTTCTTCATTGTTTCTATTGCACAAACTGATCTTATTGTCTACAAATAATGTTAAAGATAAATAAAACAAAAGTTAAGGGTGAATTTGTAGGAAAATTATCAAGTTATAGTCAAAATAAATCTCCATTTTGTCGCCCTAAGCTCCATTTTGCCTGTGATTATCCTATTAAAATCGAAATAAGCATTTTTCTTCAAAGTTTTTTTTACAAAACGATTCTTTAGTCTCAATAAGATATTATTCAAGATGAATATTAGAGTTTAATGCGAATAGATATCAAGATTATTCAGTTATAGTCAATATAAATCTCCATTTCGTCACCGCCAGCTCCATTGCGTCCATTGCGTCGCCGACAGCTCCATTGCGTACTTTAGTCCAACCCCAATTTCATTCTAAAAGATTCCGTTTATTATCAAGCAGTTCTGATTTGTTTGCAAAAGGACCCGTAACATAACGTTACTTGACATTCTGATAATATGCGGGAACTTCAAAGTCCTGACAACGCAGAAAAAACGATGTGACATCATTTGGCTAAGTTTATTTTCTTCAGACGTTCCTTTGAACACATTTATTTTACATCGATTGGGAAGCAAGTTTCTTCAACTTATTTTACTCCCTCTCGATTGAGCTTCCTGGAAATCAACCAGTACTCGTGCCAAATGTGTGGGCCAATGAGAAGCCTTGAACAACCCCGCTACCGGGGATCAAACTCGGAACCTCTAAGTCGCAAGGCCAACGCTCTACCCCTCGACTACGGACAGAACAAATAAAAAAGTTGACTGGTTCACTAAACTGGGATATTTTTTGGTTATGGAGCTTCAAATAACAGATGTAATTTATACTAAACCTATTCACAATTTCAACATCTTGGATAAAGACCAGCGAAAAGACTATCAAGAAATCTAATTGCCGGAAGGAGCCTAAAAACGAGGCTTGACACAGAAACCCAAACTCACAAAGTAACAAAATTGTTCAGTTTGATACGCCCAAAATACTGTAAACCATGGTCAATTCCATTGACCCCGGTATGAGTTAAATCTGATATACATCTTTAGGTTTTAGATTTTCCCTTGATCCTAACTATGTTGCTTTCAAAAATCACCAGATTAGCGAAAGAGCTTGCATTTTGTTGACGCATGCATACATTTTTAGCACATGAACTTTGTATGACCAAATAGGGCTTTTTCTCCTTTTATAACTAGTACCGGTAAAAGGTACCTTTCCCAATTACTACAGGCTCTTGAGTCTTCCCAATTTTAATACGCCCGAAGGGTCGTATTATGTTATGGCCCCGGTCGTCCGTCTGTCTGTCTGTCCGTCTGTCTGTCCGTCCATTAGCAATTTCTTGTATGCGCAACTCCTACAGTTTTGATCCGAATTTGATCAAACTAACCACAATGAATGTCCATGGTGTCTAGTTGTGCACACCACTTACAGAATTCAGTTATAACTCTTTTTGTTCTTGGATTTTCTGCCATTGAATTTAAAAAAATGGTAAATTTTACTGACAAGCCCCTCTTGGGCTTATATGTGCCGCTTTTCGAAGCTCTTGTTAGTTTCTAATAAACAAAACCTTTGAAAATTTGGAGAGGAGTTTTCCTAACCATTTTGGGGAAAGGAGTCTAGCCTAATTGGAAATCTTTAAAGCGCAAAATAGCTCATTTTGGGCTAAAAAAAGGTAATCAAAACACTCATTTTTAATTCATATAAAATAAATTGAATATTGAAAAAGATGAACAAAAATGGAAGAAAATTCTCTTTGGGAATGTCATAGCTGTTTGCGTTGGGCACGCCTCTGATTTCGGGAGGCTCAGAAAGCATAGGAAAATCCCTATTGGATCTCTCTGATCTTAAATTTACAAATGTTGATACGATAATCCGAAACAAGCCCGAGGTCAGCGACATTCGATTATAGATTTGAAATTTCGATGTTTCACTGTATTCATTTTACTGTTCGGTAATTTTCATGCCCCCATTCAAAAGATGGGGGGAGCATATTGTCTTCATGACAAAATGCTTTGGAAAACATTGTGGGAAATGAAGAAATTGCTTGGGACAAACAATTTCTTCATTTACCACAATGTTTTCAAACCCAAAATGGCATAATGGGAAAATTTTTTAAAAATCTTATCACCTGACTAGAAATTGTTGTCTGCAACATCTTTGAATTTGGAACCATCTAAGTTTTGTCATTTGGTAATGGGTTAATGAAATATTCATGGTAGAATGTAATTTATCTGTTGACAGGACTGGCATGTAGTTTGTTAATAAGCCGAGAGAGAGTCAGATATGTACCGAGAATTTCAGCGTACAGAGAGTAGAAACACGATGAATCTGACGCAGGCCCCCGTGTACACCCCGGACGAGACGGCAGCCACTTCCCTGCTGCAGTATCTCAACAGTGAACAGTTACAAGAATACCTGAATGATTCTAGTAAAATTGATGCTATCATTGAAGATCTCCCACAGGTATAATATATATACATAGTATATCATACTAGATCCTATCTTTCCCACTAGGGTCTCTTTCTCTTGTATCATTGTTTTCTAGTTTGTGCTACATTTCACAAGCAAGCAGTTACAAAAAAATACCTGAATTTTTCCATGACAGGGAATACATTGATTAGAATATGATTTAAATATCAATGTTACTTAAGTATGACACATACGAGGGGTGATCCAGAATTAGCGGTACTGATGCTCTAGAATTAATATTTGTGTGTTTTTCTTAATGAAATTCAGCATAATACAAGTACTACTTATATTTGACATGATACGGAAATTTTGGCATTGTCTTTTAATTGCGTCTATGTTGAAAGCGTGTCCATAGCAACCAAGGTGTGGTTAGGCGGGGCAGGGGGTAGAATAACTTGGCTTTTTAATATTCTAGTATGTTTTTCAATCCTTTCTAATGAAACGATTTTACTGAGACGTTGTGAACTTCAAAAATAACTTGAAATGCTATTCTATGACCAAAATTTGAACGTTTTTTTCTGGCTAAACGGGAGAACTGTGGACCACTTTGCTTCGGTGATAAAAGTCGACTATGACGTTGGCAGAGTATTCGAACATGCGCAGTATTTTAGTTTTGCGTAGAACGTGGATATTCCATTTTTCGATACTTGCAAAATAATGTAGAATAACTCATAAAACATTCTTTATTAGAATTTTCAAAATTGTTTGGTACCGAATTTTCAAAAAGGGAAGTATATTGCTGTAGGAAAAGAAAGGGAGTAGCAGCTAGAGATGCAGTCTGGACGCGACCTCAACTAAAGCTGATAAGGGCGTCAACACTGGAGATCACGCTTCACCATCAAATGCATGTGTTATTAGACGGACCTAAGTTATGGTAGAGAGTTTTGGATACTGACAGAAAATTTTATCGTGAATAGGCTCAGCTTTCAGTTGATTCCACATCTACCTAATACAGAAATTCTGGGAAAACGTGTACAGGCGTTGAAGAAATTCTGTATCAAAGATTTCGTCTAGAAGCAAATTCCGTGATAAAATCCCAACAACATATTAATTTATGTGTGCTTATATGACCTTAAAACACTTAAAATCACAACAACGGACGTTACCTGTCTCATCCCCAATCAAAGAAAGCTAAAATCGTTCCTTTTCATCAGTTTAAGCTTCAGGGGAATTTCGGGTATTTCCCTGTATGAAATCTGTACTGAAATGTCCGTTTCAAGAACTTTGGTGAATTAGCTCCAGACATTCAATGGATGTTTTCTACAATCGACAAGCAATGGTACATTGACATGTTAAGTTGATGAATTGAACGTCACATTAAGTGTATTGCATCTCTGGTGACTATGTTGGGGAGTAACGTCAGTATTTTAATGTTGCGAACTTGCGACGTCGTGACGTTAGGTGCATGCCTGCCCCGCCTATGCGTTATATACAAAACTAGTTTTATTGTAACTTTTTTGTTTTAGGTCCGATTTTGATGATTTTTGGTCCATGGATCATTGATAAATTTTATTTCATACTGTAAAAATTTATTTGACTTCAATGGATTCGTATTGAAGTTATAAAGCCAGTACCGCTAATTCTGGATCACCCCTCGTAGATCTAACTATAACACATGATTATCAATTATGCGGTATCATTGGTATGTGTTTGATATGGCATGAAAATTGTTTTGGCTGGAAACACTTTGAAATGAGGAAGAAAATGTTTGTTGTCAATTTTCTTTGCTGTAAGTTGATTGAAGATTGTAAATTTTATATAACATGTATGATACATGTACATTGATACTGATTTGCAGATATGCATAAATACTTGAATGATAGAAAATTTATTAGCCTTATCATTGGATAAATTTAATTCTGATTGTACTATATTCATTCTACTGCAAACAGATTTTACATCAGCCATGTATCTGAAGTTTCTAAGTTTGATTTTAAAATTTGAAACTGAAGAGATGAAATTTGAATGTTGTAAAAGAATATAATAGATTCATCTAATTAAAAAGTAATATGATTATTTATTCCATATTTTAGACAAAAAAAGACCATACAACAAAAATGTCAATCTTGTCCAAAGCAAAAGCAGTTCACTGTTGCATGCATTGGAAATTAGAAAGCCAAAATGAAAAACTTGAACTTTCTTTTACAGACAAAAAGCATGAAAAGAGACCTTGAGAACATGTCTGTGAAAAATAGAAGTCTTGCAGAATATAATATGAACCTACGGCCTAAGTTTGAAAGCTTGAAAGCTAATACAGCAGAAGATTACAAGAAAGTCAATGAGTTGAAAATGTCCTTGGGGAAAGATATAGCCACATTAGGTAAGATGGCCAACACAGAGCGACAGATAAGAGGGGATGAAGACATTCTAAATTTGTTATTTCAATTCGAAACCCTTTATTGTTGGTTCTCATTTTAATTGTCTCGGCAAGACGATTCTAATGATTATCCACAATATAGGGTTTCACGAGCATTAAGTTAAATAAATTTTCATTTTGAAAAGCTATCACCCCCTCTTGTATGAAACTGTTGCGCTGCCAACACTTATGAAAACCCATTTCTAAACATGGACTTTCAATTTTAAAGCTTCTGCAGATTACAAAATGAAGTTTATCAAAGTGTATAGCACCTAGGCATTTTTAGGCAAAAGGAATAAATTCCTACTATAAGTATTTCCTTCTATTGGCCCAATGCTTTCCTAAGCATTCAAACTTGTATGGTTCTAAAGGCAGCACTGTTTTGGAAAGGGTTAAAGTTAAAAAGCTCTGGTTTTGTTGGTATTTCAGATTCGCTTGCAGGTAACCAGTCACAGGACACAATGTTGGCAATATTTCAGACAGAGTGTGCTACAATGGATGAAGAGTCAGAGGTAGATATTTGCAGTAATTTAATGTTATTAACCAAATGACAAAATATTGGCCCAGTCACATGTCCGAGTAACTCTCAGTATGACCCATATTTCTGCTTTTCAAAAAAAAGACAGATAAAAGGATAGAATTAAGAGAGCCTGGAAATATACATGGTGTGCCAAATGTAAAGGCTATTGTGAGTGTCTGGTAGCATGACTGACTGAAACTGTTAACCAATCAGGAACAAAGATTCCTGTATTGAATATTAAGTGGAGGTCAAATCAATATAAACTATATCAAGAGAGAAACATCATCGGTATACATGACAGAGACAAATTTGCTTTTATAAATACTGTACGAGGGTTGTTCGGAAATTATTGAGACAACGCTTATAGGACTTAGATTTTAACAAGCAAGGGATTGAAAAATATACCAAAACAAAGACAATTTATATTTCTCTTCATATGTAACTTTTTTCGAAATTTGCTATTACAACAAACAAACTGGAGTCAATAAACCATTCCTATCTGGAAGGTACCGGAGCACCGCGACGTCATTCACATGACGTCAAAATAACTGACGTTCATAATAGCGCGTCCAGTCGACCTGCAGACCCTGGCTTTTTCGGAGGAGCCGATCCATTCACTGCCTAGACACTTGATTGTTGTTCAATTTCTGGGTCGTAGAAATACAACCATGTTTCATCGCATGTGATTATACGGTCGAGAAAACTTTCACCACCTGCTCGCTACCGCTTTAAGAAGGTTTTCGTTGCCGCAACTCGCCGTTGTTGGTCACTTTCTGATAGTAGGCTGGGTACCCAACGGGCACACACACGTTCCATGTTGAGATGTTCAGTCAGTATACGCTGTGGCTACACCAATGTCAAAGGTGCGAGCAATGACCCGCACTGCCAAACGAGCGTCTTCGCCAAGTGTGTAAGCAACGTCAGACGTCAATTTTTCCGTGATGATCGTCGGCCGGTCCGCTCTTTTTTAGTTGTATGGAATTGATGTCATTTCCAAATATCGTCTGGGTCATCTATACACCAGCGTTCGAGACACACCGCTACCATTCTGTGCCATTTCCATCAATTTCTTTGTTACCACGAGAGTCTTTTCTAATTCCACGCAAAATTTTATGTAAGATCGCTGCTCCGCCTTTTCGTCACAGTTCATTTTGACGTCGATATTGCGATGGTAGCGACTTCAGCAAAAATACGATAACCTGTGTATTAACGACTCCAATGTTTTGAAATTTTAACTGAATCACGTCACAGATTGACGTTACGCTTGACGTAAATTTAGTACGTTTATTCCCGCGTTTTCATTGTGAATTTAGTAGTTTAAGTTGTACGATGTAAATAGAATTAGAAATAATTACGAGGTGCTCCGGGTCGGTATACCATGCATAAAAAATATGCGAATTTAACCAAAAGAATGCAATAAAATTATGTTTTTTATCTACCTACAATTTAAATAGATGTTGTTCCAAACATATCTGTAATATCAACTTGATCCGATATCTTTTAATGAAAATAAATGGAGTGTCTCAATAATTTCCGAACAACCCTCGTATATCATTGCTTGCATTAAAGAATTTCAATACACAAACCAATCGCATAAGTAATCCTCTGTATTGTTTCAGCTATAATTGTGGAATAGGAAAACATTTGCAAATTCCTCGAAAAATTGCAGTTTTCAAATCCTGATTTCAAATATTCTTTAACTTTTCAAGTGATTGATGTATTACTGCCCTAGAAAATATGTATATACATGTAGTTTATTAGCTCACCTGAGCATGAAGTGCTCGAGGTGAGTTATTATGGTCACTTTTTTTAGCTCACCAGAGCGCGAAGTGCTCATGGTGAGCTATTGTGATCGCTTTTTGTCCGTCGTCCGTCCGTCCGTCTGTCAACAATTCGGTGTTTACACTCTAGCATCTACAAATATTAGCCAATCTTAACCAAACTTGGTCAAAACATGTATAAACATGAGTTCTCAGATGAGTTCCAATTTGGGTCAGATCGGACCGGAAAGTCCGGAGTTATGTGCCCTTGAATGTAAAAAATAGCTACTTTTGACATTGTTTACACTCTAGCATCTACAAATATTGACCAATCAATACAAAAGTTAGACACAATGTTGGTGACCATAAGATCTCGGATGAGTTCGATTTTGGGTCATATCGGATTAGAAAGTTAGGAGTTATCTGCCCTTGAATTTGACAAAATTGTTGTTTTTGACTGTTTTCGACTTTGTTTACACTATAGCATCTACAATTATTGACCAATCAAGACAAAACTTTAACATAATATTATTGACCATAAGATCTTGGATGAGTTTGATTTTGGGTGAGATCAGACCAGAAAGTCAGGAGTTATCTGCCTTTGAATGTAAAAAATAGCTACTTTTGACATTGTTTACACTCTAGCATCTACAAATATTGACCAATCAATACAAAAGTTAGACACAATGTTGGTGACCATAACATCTCGAATGAGTTCAATTTTGGGTCAGATGGGACGAGAAAGTCCTGAGTTATCTGCCCTTGAATTTGACAAAATTGTCGTTTTTGACCGTTTTCGACTTTGTTTACACTACAGCATCTACAATTATTGATCAATCAAGACAAAACTTTAACACAATGTTAGTGACCATAAGATCTTGGATGACTTTAATTTTGGGTGAGATCGGACCAGAAAGTCAGGAGTTATCTGCCCTTGAATGTAAAAAATAGCTACTTTTGACATTGTTTACACTCTAGCATCCACAAATATTGACCAATCAATACAAAAGTTGGACACAATGTTGGTGACCATAACATCTCCAATGAGTTTGATTTTGGGTCAGATCGGGCCAGAAAGTTCTGAGTTATCTGCCCTTGAATTTGACAAAATTGTCGTTTTTAACCGTTTTCGACTTTGTTTACACTATAACATCTACAGTTATTGACCAAGCAAGACAAAACTTTAACACAATATTAGTGACCATAAGATCTTGGATGAGTTTAATTTTGGGTCAGATCGGACCAGAAAGTCAGAAGTTATCTGCCCTTGATTGAAAAAAAGCTACTTTTGACATTTTTACACTCTAGCATAGATCAACAAATATTGACCAATCTATACAAAAATTGGACACAATGTTGGTGACCTTATATAAGATTTCGGATGAGTTTTTGTTTTGGTTTGATCGGACCAGAATGTCCTGAGTTATCTGCCCTTGAATTTGACAAAATTGCTGTTGTCGACTTTGTTTTTACTCTAATAACCATAAAATTAATGGTGACCAATCAAGACAAAACTTTGATCTTGGATATAATGGTTAATCACCATAACATCATGGACGAGTTTGAACTTCAGCACAATTAGACAAGCAGTTGCTGAGTTATCTGCCCTTGAAATAGACAAAATTCTCATTTTTGACTTTGTTTTCACTCTTTACAACCAGATATATTGACCTATAAAGACGAAACAGGGACATAATGTTGATGACCATAAGTTTGTTTTCAGTCTTAATGTCACAAATATTAGTTGATTCAAACATAACTATGGCTCATATCATTTTGGTTAAGGTGAGCGATATAGGACTATCATGGTCCTCTTGTTCTGGCGTCAGACCATCCGTCAACAATTGGGGTGTTTACACTCTAGCATCCAGAAAAGTTAGGCAATCTTGATCAAACTTGGCCAAAACAAGTAGGATCATAAGTTCTCAGACAAGTTTGATTATGGGCTTGATCGGACCAGAATCTGCTGAGTTAACTGCCCTTGAATGTCAAAAAATGCTTTTTTAGCTCACCTGAGCACGAAGTGCTCATGGGGAGCTATTGTGGTCACTCACCGTCCGTCGTCCGTCCGTCCGTCCGTCCGTCCGTCCGTCCGTCCGTCTGTCCGTTCACATTTCTTTAAACATCTTCTCCTCTTAAACCATGTGGTCAATTTTGACCAAACTTGGCAGGAATGTTCCTTGGGTGACCTTTTTCAAAACTTGTTCGCAGATTTTTGATTCCTCAAAAAATGTGGGCGTGGCAGGGCGTGGCTTATCGGACTTAGAGAAATCCTAAGAAAATTCTTTAAAAATCAACCATTGGCCCAATATGAACCAAACTTGGCAGAAATGTTTCTTGGGTGACCCTTTTCAAAACCTGTTCGCGGATTTTTGATTCGTCAAAAAATGTGGGCGTGGCAGGGCGTGGCTTATCGGACTTAGAGAAATCCTAAGAAAATTATTCAAAAATCAACCATTGGCCCAATTTGAACCAAACTTGGCAGAAATGTTCCTTGGGTGACACTCTTCAAAATTTGTTGGTGAATTTTTGATTTGTCAGGAAAAGTGGGCGTGGCAAGCCTTGGCTTATCGGACTTAGAGAAATGCTAAGAAAATTCTTAAAAAAGCAACTATTGGCCCAATTTGAACCAAACTTGGCAGAAATGTTCCTTGGGTGACACTCTTTAAAATTTTTTGGTGAATTTTTGATTTGTTAGGAAAAGTGGGCGTGGCAGGGCGTGACTTATTGGACTTGGAGAAATTCTAAGAAAATTCCTTAAAAATCAACCATTGGCCCAATTTAAACCAAACTTGGCAGTAATGTTCCCTGGGTGACTCTTTTCAAAATTTGTTCGCGAATTTTTAGATTCCTCAAAAAATGTGGGCGTGGCAGGGCGTGGCTTATCGGACTTAGAGAAATCCTAAGAAAATTCTTTAAAAATCAACCATTGGGCCAATTTGAAACAAACTTGGCAGTAATGTTCCCTGGGTGACTCTTTTCAAAACTTGTTTGCAAATTTTTGATTCGTCAGAAAAAGTGGGCGTGGCAGGACATGGCTTCTCTGACTTAGAGAAATCCTAAGAAAATTCTTCAAAAATCAACCGTTGGCCCAATTTGAACCAAACTTAACAGAATTATTCTTTGGGTGACTCTTTTTAAAATTTGTTTGCGGATTCTGATTCGTCAGATAAAGCGGGCGTGGCTTATCAAAGTTAGAAACACCCTAAGAAAATTCTTTAAAAAACACATTGGGCCAATTTGAACGAAACTTAGCAAGAATTTTCCTTGAGTGACTTTTAACAATGCGTACACAAATTTTCTTTGTCGTCTAAAAATGTGGGTGTGGAAGGGCAGTGTTATCAGACTTAGAGAAATCATACGAAAACTCTTTAAAAATGAAGCATTGGGCCAACTTGAACCAAACTTGGCAACAATGTTCCTTGAGTGACCCTTTTCAAAATTTGTTCACGAATTTTTTATTTGTAAAAAAAGTGGGCGTGTCACAAACTTCTTTCAGGTGAGCGATATAGGGCCATTCTGGCCCTCTTGTTTAAGTTTGTTTACACTCTTGCATCTACAATTATTGATCAGTCAAGACAAAACTTGGACATAATATTAGAGACCATGAGATCTTGTATGAGGTCGATTTTCTGTGTGATCTGACCAGAAGGACGAGAGATATGTGCCCTTGAATTTGACAAAATTGCCATTTTCAGCTGTTTTCGACCTTGTTTACACTCTAGAATCTACAATAATTGCCCAATTTAGACAAATCATGGACACAATGTTGGGGATCATAAGATCCCGGATGAGTGTGATTTTCAGTCTGATCTTCTTAGAAAGTCAAGAGTTACGTGCCCTTGAATTTGATATAATTGCCATTTTTGGCTGTTTTCGACCTTGTTTACACTCTAGAATCTACAATTATTTATTAATCAAGACAAAACTTAGACACAATGTTGGGCACCATAAGATCTAGGATGAGTTTGATTTTCACAACGTTATTGACCATAAGTTCATATTCAGCCCTAAAGTCATAAGTATAAATTGAATTGAACAAAAGTGTTGCTCATATCATATTGGTTCAGGTGAGTGATATAGGACCATCATGATCCTCTTGAATAAATTGAATTTTCATCCTGTACAAAAGTATATATGTTACTTGGTTCATCTGTTCATGAAAATAAAACGACAAGCATTTATTTTTTGAGCAAGTAAATCAAATAGTGAAACTTTCTTACTAATGTTTTGGCATGGAAATTGTAACATGTCAATGTCATCTACATTTTACATTTTGTATTAACATGTATGAGTATGATAGTTTTTAGTCAAAAGAAATTAAAATTCACTTAACCCATTCCCATACAATTACTCTTTTTGAATACTAGATAATGACTTTGGAAAATATTTTGGAAAAGAATAAATTGCTTGCAATTTCTTCATTATCCACAATGAAGTCTTCACCAACTTAACAATGTTGTCCCCAACACCTTTCAAATTTGAACAGTCAAAATATTGCAGTTTTGGAAAGGGTTAAATGTTGATATTGAACTGATCTCTATTTTAATATTTTTGTATTTATACAGGATGTGGCTTCCAATTTTTGTGATGGAAATGTAGACATTGAAACATTTATAAGTGATTATTTACCGAAAAGAACGGAGGCCTACAGCAGAAAAGCCAAACTAGAAAAACTTACGGACTTAATACGGCATGGTGAGCCTTTACAGTCAGCGTATTCGTCAGTTCCAAGTGCTCAGCATATGCCTTCAAAACCGATGCCCGGACATTCAAACATGGGTGCGGGGTACGGAGCACCTTACCCCACCCCCTACCCACCCACACATCAGTTTGGGGGAATGCCTCATCCGTACAGATAAAGATATTTGTGGATGAAAATATTGTAAAACTTACAAAATTAATATAACTCTTTCCCAAAAACCAATATTTTATACTGGTCCAAATGTAAAGATTTTACAGACAACAGAATTTATTAAACAAAAAGAAGACATATTTTCTTTTTCCCGCAATATGATCAAATCTAAGGATTGTTTGGGGAAGAGTTAAGTCACTTGTAGTCACTTAACCCTTTCCCAAACTGTGAAATTTTAGGGTGGTCTTCTTCAAAAGCAGCTGCAGACCACAAAATGGATGCTAATGAAGATTGGAATTGTGTACAATATAGCATGTAAAATACTGAGGCAAAAGGAGAAAATGCTGATTATCAGCAATTTCTTCTTTTGTCTCAATGTTTTCCCAAGCTTAAGAATAAGAAAGTAGGACATCAAAGTCTTGTTTGCGAGAGGGTAAAATATGTGACTTACAGTAAGACTATGTATGTTACCAACCATTCTACATGAGCCGGGATCTGGATAAAGCTCCCTTGTAGCATTTCAAGATAGCACAGCTACATATAAGAGGGGATGATGGCTTTTCAAACTGAAATATTTCACTAAATGTCCATCAAACACCATGTTGTGGATTCTCATTTGAATCGTCTTGTTGAGATTATTCAAATTAGTACCAAAAACATAGGGTTTGGATTTGAAATTTAGAATGTCTTCGTCCCCTCTGAGATAAGCCTATGCCTAAGGATAGTCTTGTGATCTATGCTTCTCCCAAATGGTTTTTAGAGAGGATGAGCAAACTATTATAGAACATCTTGAATCTTGATCAGACTGTGCGTATGCACAGGCTGATCTGGATTCATGATGTTCTCAAATGCCACAAGAGGCCTTTTTGTACATACCGTCTCATTTTTCCCTAATTATGCCCCCTTTCGAAGAAAATGGGGGTATATTGTTTTGCAAGTGTCGGTCGGAAGGTCGGTCGGTCGGTCGGTCTGTCGGTCGGTCGGTCGGTCCGTATGTCGGTCGGTCTGTCCGTAGACCAAACCTTGTCCGGAGCATAACTCGAAAAGTATTAAAGGTAGAATCATGAAACTTCATAGGTGGATAGATCTCATTATGGAGAGGTGCAGTGCACAAAAACCGTAACTCTGCCGATCAACTTTTTTGAGTTATTGCCCTTTGTTGATTTTATAACTTGATTCTTGTCCGGAGCATAACTCAAAAAGTATGTAAGGTACAATCATGAAACTTTACAGGTGGATAGATCTCATTATGGAGAGGTGCAGTGCACAAGAACCGTAACTCTGCTGATCAATTTTTTTGAGTTATTGCCCTTTGTTGATTTTCAAACTTGATTTTTGTCCGGAGCATAACTCAAAAACTATGTTAGGTAGAATCATGAAACTTTACAGGTGAATAGATCTTATTATGGAGAGGTGCAGTGCACAAGAACCGTAACTCTGCCGATCAAATTTTTTGAGTTATTGCCCTTTGTTGATTATCAAACTTGATTTTTGTCCAGAGCATAACTCAAAAACTATGTTAGGTAGAATCATGAAACTTTACAGGTAGACAGATCTCATTATGGAGAGGTGCAGTGCACAAGAACCGTAACTCTGCCGATTAGATTTTTTGAGTTATTGCCCTTTGTTGATTTTCAAACTTGATTATTGTCCGGAGCATAACTCAATAAGTATGTAAGGTAGAATCATGAAACTTAATAGGTGGATAGATCTCATTATGGAGAGGTGCAGTGCACAAGAACTGTAACTCTGCTGATCAAATTTTCTGAGTTATTGCCCTTTGTTGAGTTTATAACTTGATTCTTGTCCGGAGCACAACTCAAAAAATATGTAAGGTAGAATCATGAAACTTTACAGGTGAATAGATTTCATTATGGAGAGGTGCAGTGCACAAGAACCGTAACTCTGCCGATCATTTTTTTTTTGAGTTATTGCCCTTTGTTGATTTTTACACTTAATTCTTAACCTTGCCTATATCTCATGTCCTTTTACACATACAGCCTTGATATCTCACACATAGATACCTCCTATCAACATCGTTCAGATTTAACCATGACCTTGGACCTTGTGACCTTGACCTTGGAGTTTGACCTACTTTAAAAAAATTAAACCCGGCAAATATCTCATGACCTTTTACAAATACAGCCTTGATATTTCACACATGGACACATCTTACCAAGACCTTTCATAATTGACCATGACCTTGGACTCTGTGACCTTGACCTTGGAGTTTGACCTACTTTTGAAGAACTTTAACCTGGCCGATTTATCATGTCATTTTACACATACAGCCTTGATATTTGACACATGGAAACCTACGACCAAGACCTATCACATACGACTATGACCTTGGACCATGTGACCTTGACCTTGGAGTTTGACCTACTTTTAAATAAATTAAACTGGGCCTATATCTTATGTGCTATTACACATACAGCCTTGGTATTTCACACATGGACACATCTTACCAAGACCTTTCACATTTGACCTTGTGACCTTGACCTTGGACTTTGACCTACTTTAAAAAATTTTAATCTAGCCGATATATCATGTCCTTTTACACATACAGCCTTGGTATTTCACACATGGACACCTACGACCAAGACATTTCACATTTGACCATGACCTTGGACCTTGTGACCTTGACATTGGTGTTAACCTACTTTAATAATACATTAACCTGGCCTATATTTCATGTCATTTTACATATACAGCCTTGATATTTCACACGTGGTCACTTCCAACCAAGATATTTCACTTTTGACCATGACCTTGGACATTGACCTTGGAGTTTGACCTACTTTTGAAAAAATAAACTGGGCCTCTATCTCTTGTGCTATTACACATACAGCCTTTATATTTCACACATGGACACATCCTACCAAGACCTTTCACATTTGGCCATGACCTTGGACCGTGTGACCTTGACCTTTGATTTTTACATTCTTTTAGAAATCTTTAACCTAGCCTTTATCTTATGTCCTATTACACCTACAGCCTTGATATTTCACACATAGACATCTCCTACCAAGACCTTTCACATTTGACCATAACTAAATATTGCAACCTTGACCTTGGAGTTTGACCTACTTTTAAAAAGACTGAAACCAGGCATATATATCATGTCCTTTTACACCTACAGCCTTGATATTTCACACATGGACACCTCCAACCAAGACCTTTCACATTTGACCATGACCTTGACCTTGGCATTTGGCCTACTTTTAAAAACTTTAACCTGGCCTATGTTTCATTTTGCTTTTACATATACAGCTTTGAAATTTCACACATAGACACCTCCTACCAAGACCTTTCATATGTGACCATGACCTTGGACCTTGTTAACTTGACCTTGGACTTTGACCTACATCAAATGTAGGCCCTTGAGGGGGCATATATGTTTTACAAACATCTCTTGTTTTAAATTGCAATACATGCATAATTGAGCCAGGATCTGGAAAAAGATACCTTAAGGCTTTTGAACCCAACATGGTTCAAGATCAGCCTGCTTATGCACGCAGTCTGATCATGAACCACATTGTTCTCCAGTAACTTCTTTGTGACCTGTAGTCACTATAAGAGTGCAGCATGGATACCGGTCAGACCCCATTTAGGCACAGACTGATCCTGAAACATGACTGTCTCAAATGCTATAAGGGACATTTTTCCAGACCCAGGCTCATATAGATTCAATAAGACAAAAGTCTGTATGATAGTTGCATAATTTCAGATTTAGGACTCAAAATCAGAGACTGGTTTGTGAATTGGAAGTTAAGAATAAAATACATGTACTTGAAGTTGTGTACAAACAAATTCTGAATATTGAAGAAAGATTGAAGAAATAGGAGAAAAGGCTGGTAACCATTTACAGTTGAATTGAACTCTTTCAATCACATACAGTATAAAATAAATACAGATTTATCTACAGTTATTTCACTAGCATTATGGTCTATAGAAAAAGCTGTATAGTTAGTATATTTTGCTCTGTATAAAACATATGGGGCATATCTGTTCACCTTTGTTCATCTGTCTGTCTGTTTGTTTGTCTGAAACTTTGGCTGTTGGAATTTTCTCAAAAATCATTATGCAAACAAAGTTCAAAATCTGCTTCCAATGATATATCTCACCATGCAAAATAAACTTTCTTAATGTCATCTTTATTAACACATTACCACATAATGAAGCCTTTTAACAACCCACAAGATTAAGACTTTGGAAAACATCGTCGGAAATGAAGAAATTGCTTGTGACAAGCAATTTCTTCATTTTCCCACAATGTTTTCTACTCAGAAAGACAAAAAATGTAAAATTCCAATCCCTTGAATTAATCATCTGCACCATCTTTGAATTTGGACAAGTCTAAATTTTGTCGTCTGGTATGGGCTAAACCTTAGTGTGCGACCTAACATGAGAACTTAATGCCTTAACTTACGGTATTCCATCCATCATTAGATACTAAACCATTCATGCAATTTTGGATGTCATCCATGACAACAGAAATTGACAAGGGTGTCCCTCATCAATTTCCATTGCTACGGATGATGCCGGAAATTGATTAGGGTAAACTATTGAAAATTTCCGTAAATACAGATGACGCCTGAAGTTGCACATGTTTGGTTTCTTTTGATGAAATTAAATGCAATAACTTTATACTGGATTTTTCTACACAAATATTCATAAACAAAGATAAGATGTTGTATGTAGATTTCTTTTAATGATACCTTTCTGTTCCTACATATAATGTGACCTTCCCTAAGGTCACCCATGTAGGTTAACCCATTACTGTACGGTAACGCCTTTTGACTCACTTACAAGAAAAGGCTTCGGAAAACATTGTGGAAAATGAAGAAATTGCTTGTCACAAGCAATTTCTTCATTTACCACAATGTTTTCTAACCCAAAATGGAGATATTTTTTAAAAATTCATCAACTTGAAATCGTCGTCTGCAACACGTTTCAAATTGGAACTGTCCAAGATTTTGCCGTCTGGTAATGGGTTAAGGTCAAATGGTAAGGTCATTATCTTAGGAAAACAGCCATTTGAGGCACATTTGTATTTTACAAACATATTTTATAAGTTATTATCTTATCACCGCAGAGACAAGACCAGGTGTGCCATTATCTGCCTCTATATAAATACTGCACTCAGGCATCATATTGATGCCGATTCTACCCCCTTGGCGCCTCAGTGTTATGCGATTTTCCCTATCAAACAATAATTCCATGGAATGATAGACAGTGTTAAAAATGGTGATTGTGACTCCGTTCTGTTATACATTGTATTTTGTAGATCAAAATGTTAAAGTGTTACATACATTAAAGTTAATACCAAATTCATATAAAAAAAGTCGATCAAAAGTTATAGCATAAAAAAATTTGATGTACAATGAGAAAGATATTTTTATCTGCATTTTTTGTTATTATCCTGGAAGGTTTTAAAAGGCCATATCGTCGCTTTTCAATGAAAACCTCGTAACTGCAGCTTAAAACAAGCTGCAGTTACAAGATTTTCGTTGAAAAGCAGCAATATCTAGTGGAGTCGTCAAACGGAGACACTGTTTTGGAATAGGTTAAAATGAGTGCATCAAAAGCAAATATGCATACCATCCTGAGTAAATGACTTTTATAAATAACTCTTTCTAAAAAATCGCTGGTCTTGACATTCATAACGGAGAGGGCTTTGAAAAGCATCGCGGAAAAAGAAGAAAAGGCTGAGGTTTTGAAAAACCATCGAGAGAAAAGAAGAAATGCTGATGATCAGCATATTCTTCTTTCTCCCGATGGCGACGCTTTACATGCTTTAAAATACTATTTTCTGCCATTGAGTTATATTCATTTTACTGTTGTAGCCCATTCAAATTTACATCGGTCTATATTTTTTGTATGCGGAAAGAGTTAAATCCATAGAAACGTTAGATTGTAAATGATCAAATGAATCTGCATAAATTTTGTACCTATGATAAATATGATTTTTTTCATAATATTTACCAAAACCTAATTGACGATCTTCTATTAAAGATCTAAAGATAAGAAGGTATTGTGTTTATTTCTTTCGTGGTATGATTGAGCAGGGATCTTGAAAAGCGGTCACTCACTCACTCACTCACTCACTATCCTGTTTTGATTATCCAGGCCGTCGATTAGTCCTCTACAGAGGGTGGGGCTTGGCTGCGCAGTCGGTTTAATCCCATTTCGTCTACTCCCATTTCGTCTACTCCTAATTCGTCTACTATTTTGGACATAAGTCCCATTTCGTCTACTCTTCTCTACTTTGTATATCAATATGATGATATATGATTTTTATCAAAATGTTTGCATTTTTATTTCATATGTGAATATATTGACTTAATATCTTTTCTTAAAACAAAAATAATGTTGTTTATTGATTATTTGACATGAAAGTAGACGAGTTGGGACAGTAGACGAATTTGGACTCCATGCACTTAAAAAACAGTAGACGAAATGGGAGTAGACCAATTGGGATGTTACCGCGCAGTCGAGATCGGAGTCTCCCTCTCCACATCTGGCGGTTGGAGGCCAGGGGTCGATGTTTGTCATTCCTACACTTTAGACTTTGCGTTTCCAGATACTATTAAGCATATCGTCGGTGTCATGGCAAAACCTCGTAACTCCAGCTTTAATCAAGCTGGAGTTATGAGGTTTTGCAACAACACCGACGATATGCCTACATGCAGTCTGATCCGAGTCCTACTCTTCCTTTACAAATGCCTTAGGTCATTAGATAACCATACGGATCTTGATCAGACTGTGTGTATACGAAGACCTACCTCGTTTGCAATACATCTTGAAACGATTTTAATCCTTTTTAATTAAAACAATAACATTTCTATGCTGCTCTATTTTGAATGTTTTAGCAGACACAAAAGATATAGTAAGACAGAAAAAAATATTTAGCTAAAAAGAGAAAAATGCGGGTTGTCTTTTGTCTCAATGTTTCCCCAAGCATATTTCATTAGAGACGTCGAAACCAGGTATTGTTCGGGAAAGGATTCGAAGCAAATGATTGAGTTTTGTTGCAGCTGAGCGTTCAATATGCAGAACGTGCCTGCTCAAAGAAAAGAAGATAAAACGTTGTGGAAATGAGACTAAAACGGAAAAGTTATACAGATCTACATCGTTTTTTACCTGTCAATCAGTACAGGTATAACAAAAAAATATACTGGTCAAATATTTTTTATTGGATTTTATTTATATCGATAGTTTCTTGAATACTTGAATTTGAACGCTTCGGTGATCAACAAAAGAGAATTTTATCAACAAAACAGTGGTCAGTTAGTACATGTACAATCTGATTAAAAATCCAATATTATCTACATTAACTGTATGAAATAAGAAGTAACGTCTGGATTTAGTCATATTAGTACATGTGCATAATTTTATTATAATAAAAATCGGGATATATTCACGAAGGTATGAAATTTTGTTGACTTTTTTTTCGTGACACTGACTTCAGTGTCATTTTTTCGTTTTGCTTTCTATAAGATTATATGCTCTTTTCATATTTTCTTTTCAAAATAACTTAATTTTAGGCTGGTCCAAAAAATGAAAAGAAATCAAATACAGACGACATAGAAAATTACAAAACGCGGAAACCGTGTATTCCATATTGTGGAAAGTAAGACGAATATTCATTTGGTGAAGATAATTGTGACCCGTCACGCTAAAAAGGACCTTATCCGAACACCAAAAATCCAAATTTTGACAAACTTGTCAGACCCAGCACAGGTAAACCAGATACTGTATTCGAAAATCAAACGTAAAGTAAGATAGGGAAAACATTCCAGATAATAAACATTACATACAGGTGAAAAGTGTCGGCCCTAGTCTGGCTGCGCGGCAGACATGGGGTCGATTACTTGGAAGAGTAATCGATTAAATTAATGATTAATGCACCCTTGATTATTAATCGATTAAATTACTTTCACTGAAAAAAGACTCAGTAATCGATTATTAATCATTAATTTGGGGGTAAGTAATCAATTATTAATCATTAATCACCGATATAGGCTTTCATGTAACAAAAAATAAACAGTTTAAAGCGGCAAATCGCATTTCATTCTCTTCAAATACATAATCTGAACAGAATCCCAAAGTATGAACTATCTTTACTATTGAAATTGCATTTCTTTTTAAATGTCATGTAACACATCAGTTTCATATAGATGTTCGATATTTGTAGACTACCATACTACAATCAAAATGAATGCCAAGCTAAAAAGGTCTTTACCAGATGTCATGGTAGAGAGAATTGAATAGTTCTGTTTGATTAAGTTGGATGAAAATAATTATAAGATGTATTTGGACTTGTTGGACATTGAAGTTTGTCATGAACATATCTTGGGTTATCTTTCCTGAATTCTCTTATAAACCATTCCATAAATAATGATGATAAAAATGGAATTCATGTATATCAGACCATGTTGGAGCCATTGGACCAATGATTGGTGACTCCTGGTATGTAAATAGAGAAATGCTTGATCAAGGCATTTTCTTCTTTTATCTTAATGTTATCTGAAGCCTCTCATATTAAGAATTACAAATTTACAAACTTATAAAGGAAACGGTTGAGCAAATAGAAAAGGTACTAGTCAACAAATTCATTTATGCTTATTATTAGCAAAATCTAATCATTCAAATTGTTTGGGTTTGGGTTTTTTCTCAGTATACCCCCTCATTCGAATCACAAAGTTTGATTTTATTATGCTCCCCGAAGGGAGAGCATATAGTCGCCGCTTTGTCTGTCTGTCCGTCCGTCCGGAGCGATTTCTCCATAACCCTTGGGCCAAATCAAATAAAACTTACCATGTGGACTCCCTATGAGATAATGCCGATGTACATTTCCCGTCTTTTGGATTTGAGGCCGTATCATGGGAAAAGGGGACTTAAGGTAAAATACAGTACGTTTTTCTCCAATTTCTCCAAGTCTAATGGTCAGAATTTGATGAAATTTCATATTTGAGTAGCAAATCAGTTGCCCTTGACAATTAACTATTTGAAATTTGTGTATAAAAAATATGTCATGAAAAAAGGGCCTTAACATTTGTTAGCTTTATGTTAGCTCTGCATGGCATATATTTATTGTGACAATGCCTTATTCGGGGAGCATTGTCCGTCTCCGACGGCTCTGGTTTTACACCAAAATTACTTCACATCATCTTTAAATTATTTATGCCTATGAATAGTAAAAGAAAAATCCTAATATCAGCCCTTAAATATTGAACCATGATTATATTTACATGTACATGTACTGTTGTCATTTAGTTCTGCATGTCCATAGTATCATGATTACATCTTAGGGGAAAATTTACAAATGAAGTAAAATTTTGTTAAATTCAGCATTGTCCAACTTATAAGTTTTTAGTTTCAACTCCCCAAAATGTGTGAAATTTCAATGACAGGTGTAAGAATAACACTAGATGCCCTTTGGGCAAAGACTGCTTTGTATAGGTGTGAACAGGTAAAAGGTGTGACTTACAGGTGCATTATATTTTGTTTTAAAGAATTATTTATACATCCAAAATAATCAAAAAGTAATCATAAATTAATCATGATAAATGACATTTTTTCACCAGTAATTGATTAAATCATTAATCAAATAATCAGAAAAAGCAAATTAATCGATTATTTCATGATTATTGGCATTTGTTAATCGATTAATAATCGATTAAATTACTGATTATGATTACCCCATGTCTGCTGCGCGGACTGCGCAGACTGACTAGGGTCGATATTTTTCACACCCGATAAGGTCCCTTTTAGTGCGACGGGTCAAATATTCTCTCTAAAATATCAAATAGAGAACGATTTTATCATGTTATCCGTGACGTAATTTCGGACAAATAAAAGTAACTCGTAGCTAGATCTATGTGTTGCTATAAAATCGCGTAACTTCGGCTTGATTAAAAGCGTTGTACGAGATTTATATATATATAAAAAAAACCATCGACTGTTTATCAATACATAACGATGAAACCAGTCTATTTAAGCACAAAATGCATTGCCATTGTGAATTATATAACACATTTCTTGTTTGTATCCCGAGTCGGCTACTATGTTGTTCCTTAAATTTCGCCAAAAGACCCTTTCACGCCACGGTTTTTACTGTTTAACTTGTACATGTGTATGATGAACTTGATTTCAGTTTCAAGATGGAACCAGAATCAGTACAAATAGAGGAAAGCAGGGAATTAGATGTAATTGTTAGAAAGCCTACTAGTGCACCACTTCCGCCTGAACCAGCTCGAGATGAGCGCAGTCTAGAATCGAATATAGCGACTAGGGTGCCTCTAACTGCTTCATTACCTTCTGAACCAGTGGTTGCACATAAAGCGATACGGGATACAACACATATAGCGACTAGGATATCTAAAATATCTCCTGCCTCCAATGTTGAAAATACAAAGCAAAGAGAGGCAAAGCTCGCAGCCACAAATATACATTTAAGCGCCGAAAAACCGCCTGAACCAGAGGCTGTGAATATAAAACAAAGCGAGGCAAATCATATTGTTCATATAAAAGAAAGTGAGGCAAAACATATAGCTACCAGGATACCATTTAGTGCCCCACTACCACCCAAATCAGAAGTCGTACACATAAAGGAGACAAAAGCTATACACATGGCCACTAGGATACCCTTGAGTCCCCAACTCCCACCACAACGCATAAAAATAGCAAATACGGAAGGATGCAACAATACGGGTAAGAAGGTTTTGATTTTTTTCAATCTGTCTGTATGTCTGTCTCTTTATCTTACTGTCAGATACTAGCCTTGTCGTTTCTAGTCTGCAAGACTATCTCGTGTGTCGATTCTTAATCCATAACCAGACGACAAAATTTTAGACGGGTCCAAATTCAAAGGTTTTGCAGACGACACATAAAAGTGAATGAACAAAGTGCTTGTCAAGCTAAGTCTTCGTTTTCCATAATATGTTTTCCAATGCTTTTGAAGCGAGACACCCAAAAAGCGTCAATGTGTAGGAATATGATTAATTGTTATTGAACTTTGAAATCTGCATGGTACAACTATTAAAACTCGTCAGTTCTGTTACATGTCATAATTTTTATATGATCATTAGTTTTAACCCTATTTCAAACCTCAAACATTTAGACCGTTTCAGTTAGAAAGGAGCTGTAGACGAAATAAAAATAAAAACAATAGCAAACAAATGAGCCAGGATCTGGAAAAACGTCCCTTAAGGCTTTTGAGCCCAACATAGATCCAGACCAGCCTGTGCATACGTACAGTCTAATCAGGATCCATGTTGTTCTCTAATAGCTTCTTCGTGACCTGTAGTAACTTAAAGAGAGCAGCATGGATGCATTTTTGACTGTATTTGACAACAGGCTTATCTTGAAACTCAATTTTTAAAACTGCTATAAGGGGCGTTTTTCCAGATCCTAGCTCATTTAATAAAAAACACAAGTGTTATTTTGTGCACGGAGGCGGTATGGTATATAAGTTATGACAGAAAATATTGAGACTAAATGAGAAAATGCTGGTTATCAGCATTTTCTTCTTTTGTGTCAATGTTTTCACGAGCCTTTTTCTATTAGGGACGTCAAGACCAGTTTTTTGGAGAGAATTATAGAACATTTTGAAATTTAGTTTATTCGTTTCTAGCTTGCGCTTTTATTTGTATTTTCTATTTCTTTCAGATAGAACAACGACAAAGAAAGAGAAATGATGACAATTTTAAATCCATGCAAATACGTAGCCTACTTGTACACTGAGAGGGGCCCAACATGAAGATTCTTTGGTATTGCCACTTACAAAACTGTAGTTCTTGCTTCATAGTGCCGATCTAAGCAACGCAATTAAGCTCGATCAAGAGATCGAGTACAGATCGAGCTCGGTCGGCATGGGTGGTCAGGAGTGGTCGGGGTAGGCCTAATCGAGTTTGATCTGCATCGCTCGGACTTCCTACTCGAATGTTTTGTCAAAAACACTCGTTTGCGATCGAGTAGAATATACTATTGATCTGGAAGGTATCGTGTATTGGTCGGATAGAACATTGGCCTGATCGAGAATCAATCATGTCCCGCTGATCGAGTGTGATCGTGTCTACAGATATCCTTTGCCCGACCTGCAACCAAACTTCAGTCGATCATCTCAACTTGATCGCGACTGATTTTCGACTGCATCCCGATCAACTCAAGCTATGCCCCCACCAGCTCACTGGATCATATCGATTGTAGAGGTCGGATTTGATCGTCTAACGATCGAGAAAAAGTAATTTGGCCGGATATGATCGGGTAAAATGAGCGACCGAGTTGATCGATGTGATATGGTCGGCAGTGAGAAAATAACACATCACAGCATAATAACGTGACCTAGGAAACACTAGGACTGCTTCAATCTAAACATGTTACCAAACGGCTTATATTTTACCATTCCAAATTCAAAGATGATACAGAAGACGATTTCAAGTGAATATGATTATATATTTTGGGTCTGTTTGGGTAGAAAACATTGTGGAAAATGAAAAAAATGCAATTTCTTCATTTTGTTCAAGGTTTTCGCAAGCCCTTTGCTTTCGGAAGTCAAAAAGAGTTACTCTGTGGTAATGGTTTAAAGCATCTGCATACAATTAAAGGATATGACATTGTTTGTGTGGAATAACGCCAAGAAAATAGGTAAAAGTTGAAAATGGAGTCTTTCAGCATTTTCTTCATTTGCTTAAATGTTTTTAGCTCACCTGAGCACAAAGAGATGAGCTATTGTGGTCACTCACCGTCCGTCGTCCGTCTGTCTGTCCGTCCGTCCGTCCGTCAACAATTTCTTCAAACATCTTCTTCTCCACAACCAATGGGCCAATTTTGACCAAACTTGGCAGGAATGTTCCTTGAGTGACCTTCCTCAAAACTTGTTCGCGGATTTTTGATTCATCAAAAAATGTGGGCGCGGCAGGTCGGGACTTATCGGACTTAGAAAATCAACCATTGGGCCAATTTTAATCAAACTTGGCAGAATTGTTCCTTGAGTGACCATTCTAAAAAGTTCTTTGCAAATTTATGATTCGTCAAAAAATGTGGGCGTGGCAGCCTGGCAGGGCAGGGCTTATCGGACTTAGAGAAATCCTAAGAAAATTCTTTAAGAATCAACCAATAGGCAAATTTGAAACAAACTTGGCAGAATTGATCCTTTAGTGACCCTTCTCACAACTTGTTCGTGGATTTTTGATTCGTCAAAAAATGCGGGCGGGGCAGGGCGGGGCTCATCGGACTAAGAGAAATCCTAAGAAAATTCTTTAAAAATCAGCCAATGAGCCAATTTGAACCAAACTTGACAGAATTGGTCCTTGAGTGACCCTTTTAAACATTTGTTCATAAATTTTTAGTTTCGTCAAAAAATGTGTGTGTGGCAGGTTGGGGCTTATCTGACCAAGAAAAATCGTTATAAAATTCTTCAAAAATCTTCTTCTCCTTAACCATTGGGCCAATTAGAACCAAATATGGCAGGAATGTTCCTTGGGTGACTTTCCTTAAAAGTTGTTCGCCAATTTTTGATTCGTCCAAAAATGTGGGCGTGGCAGGGCAGTGCTTATCGGACTTGGAGAAATCATAAAAAAAAAATCTTTAAAAATCAACCAATCTTGGCAGAAATGTTCCTTGGGTGACACTTTTCAAAATTTGTTCGCAATTTTTTTATTCGTCAGAAAAAGTGGGCGTGGCTTATCAGACTTACAATAATCCTAAGAAAATTCTTTAAAAATCAATAATTGGCCGGATTTGAAGCAAACTTTACTGAAATGTTCCTTTAGTGACCCCTTTCAAAATTTGTAGGCAATTTTGTATTTGACAAAGAAAGTGGGCGTGGCAGGGCGTGGCTTATCGGACTTAGAGAAATCATAAGAAAATTCTTTAAAATTCAAGCATTGGGCCAATTTGTAACAAATTTGGCAACGATGTTCCTTTAGTGACCCTTTTTAGCTCACCTGAGCACGAAGTGCTCAAGGTGAGCTATTGTGGTCGCTTTGTGTCCGTTGTCCGTCCGTCTGTCCGTCTGTCCGTCCGTTTGTCTGTCAACAATTTAGTGTTAACACTCTAGCATCCACAATTATAAGCCAATCTTGACAAAACTTGGTCAAAATATGTTTGACCATAAGTTCTCGGATGAGTTCGATTTTTTGGTCTGGTCGGACCAGAAAGTCCGGAGTTATCTGCCCTTGAATGCGAAAAATAGCTAGTTTTGACTTTGTTAACACTCTAGCATCTACAAATATTGACCAATCTGTACAAAAGTTGGACAAAATGTTGGCGACCATAAGATCTTGGATGATTTTGATTTTCGGAGTGATCGGATCAGAAAGTCCTGTGTAATCTGCCCTTGAATTTGACAAAATTGCCTTTTTTTTTACTGTTTTGGACTTTGTTTACACTATAGCATCTACAACTATTGACCAATTAAGACAAAACTTGGACATGATGTTAGTGATCATAAGATCTTGTATGAGTTGGATTTTGGATCAGATCAGACTGGAAAGTCTGGAGTTATCTGCCTCTGAATGTAAAAATAGCTACTTTAGACATTGTTTACACTCTAGCATCTACAAATATTGACCAATCAATACAAAAATTGGACACAATGTTGGTCACCGTAAGATCTTGGATAAGTATGATTTTTGGTCTGATCAAATCAGAAAGTCCTAAGTTATCTGCCCTTGAATCTAACAAAATTGCCGTTTTTGACTGTTTTCGACCTTGTTTTCACTCTAGAATCTACAATTATTGGCCAATCAAGACAAAACTTAGACACAGTGTTTGGGACCATAAGATCTTGCATGAGGTCATTTTTCAGTCTGATCTGGTTAGAAAGACGAGAGTTATGTGCCCATGAATTTTACAAAATTGCCATTTTTGGCTGTTTTCGACTTTGTTTACACTCTAGAATCTAAAATTGTTGACCAATCAAGACAAAACTTGAACACAATGTTGAAGACTGTTAGAACTCGTATAAGTTTGATATTTGGCCTGATGGGATGAGAAAGTTGAGAGTCATGTGCCCTTTAATTTTACAAAATTCCTGTTTTCAACTGTTTTCGACCTTGTTTTCACTCTAGTATCTATAACTCATCGGTTATAAAAGTAGAGTTGTATACAAACACTAAAAACCAAATATATAGTTTTAACATTTACCAGACTTTTTATCGTAAGCTATACGAGCGAATTAATGTCCTAATTATTTTATTCCCAAAAGAGGAAGTGTTTGTGTTGGGCCATTTATCAACAACAAGAAGTAAAGTGTTTGTATAAAAGTCTACAGTTATAGCCGATGAGTTATACATTTTTTTTATCAATCAAGACAAAACTTGGACACAATGTTGGAGACCATAAGGTCTCGGATGATTTGCCCTTCAAATTTTACCCAGACAACCACAAATAGTGACTAATCAGAACAAAACTTGACACAATGTTATTGACCATAAGTTTGTTTTCAGTCTTAAAGTCTTTCAGGTGAGCGATATAGGGCCATTCTGGCCCTCTTGTTTCCTATCTGGATGTTAAGGGTGCTAGTAGAGATTTACGAATTAGACATGTCCGATTTTTGCGGATGTTGAGAGCGGACACTCGGTTTCGGTTCGCTAGGGGTCGTCTCAAACAATTTCAAATTTCGTGGCATCAGTAAATGAGAGAAATCTGTCCAGACGCACATCGATCGATTTAGTTCATGCACATATAACTTAAAAAAGAAAAGTCACACTACATTAAGGTTGTAACAAGTCTACTTACTCGTTTTCACAATTTCAAAACAGTTTTGGCTTTTGAAACTCCAATGAAACAGGTCAAGAAACATTGATGCGAAACAATTAAATTCTAACAAGCGACATTTTACTTTTTTCCATAATAATTTTCAGTGGAATACAAATAAATTATATTTCAATCAACGTCCATGTTATTGTCCGTGCTAGTTTTGAAACATGTGTCATTCTAAGAAAGTTTTAAGAGTTAAAATATTTACACTAGCGTTCGGGGAAAAACTTCGGTCTTGGATTTCTTTCAAAAGAAGAAAGCCAAACGTTCCTGTCTCGCTATGACAATTATGCAAGAGCCATTCGAATATGATAATAAAAACTAGCGCATATTCTGACATATCGTCGGTATAAATGCAAAACTCCGTATGTCATTTCTGCAAATTTCAAAGAAATCCCCTTGTTTGTCTTTCTTTGCAATTTGCAAAGAAATTCCCTGGTATGTTTGGGGATATTTTACTTAGCAGTATTAATGACACCTTGTATGTGAACAATATGTCCGAATTTCGAGTAAAACCTTTAAGATTCGGAAAAGTTAATAATTTTGTTTCTCCCCCTTTAAAGAATTCCCAAAAATGACATATGAACTTTTGCATTAACATCGACGATGTAAGATCTCTTACACTAAACACTAGTTCGGAATTGAATGTCTTTTTAAATAGTATCGGTGTGTAAGAAATGAAAGCTAGAAAAATAGTAACAACTCGAAAAAATATGTGTATTAAATGTACGGTTCTTGACATTGATACTTTTAACAAAGTGATCTATAACTGTATGTTGTTTGAAAATGCAAGCAATTTTAGTCTACGGGATATGACATTCGAAAATATTCCAGACGCATAGATGCACAGACATTTCGACAACTACCTCTCGCCTGTTAAGGGCGGGCTTAAAACAGTATGAAATTCCTATTACACATGAAACATTTTTGCATGACTTATTCTGGTCATGATGTTACATAGCATATCTCCTACTAAATTTGAACGATTTCCATGTGCACACTTTTAGAAAGGCCAGTGGTATTTTATTGCGTGTTTCTGTATATAGGCACGTCGTGTATGCATTACAGTGTAATGCGCCAAATATCAAACCAGGATAACTAACTGTCAGGGGTCGACACTAACAGTGTCCCGGGATCCCGAGGACACCAAAATTTAAGGAGGGACTCCTGAAATTCTGCATTTTAAAGAGTGAAGTGTCCCTGATTTTGCTAAATTATGCAATCGGGACACCTGCTTAAATAGTTAGTGTCTAACCCTGACTGTATTTTATCGACAACGTCCGTTGGTTGAGCGCCTTTAGAAAACATGGAAGCATGGCATGCGGAATTCTCTAGCTCATTATTTTGGTCTATAATGTATGTATTATTACTCGTATTTTCGAGTCGGCTGCCGCCGTGCAGCAGGTAAGAAGACATAACAAACCCTTATTCTGCAAATAAATCGTTTGCGTTTGAGAGTACACGATTTTTAAAACTGCAAAATACCCATTGTATGAAGGTCATAACCATCTAAAAACATAAAAAAGAAATCTTGTGACGCTATCCTGTAATGTCAAATGCGTTTTGTGGAAATGAGCCCAAATCATTGAAAAAGTGTTTATCTCTCAGCAATGTTCGAATAAATATCAAGCAGGCTAGTTTAAGAAACAGCATCTTTTTTGTTTGGCTTTTGTAGACACTTCACAACAGCATTTCTTCCAGGTTGTAGTACCAAAACGAGTTCCGAGACTTGATATCCTACATTTCTCACAGAGTTTCTGTATGTAGAGAATGGTAAAATGCCCTACATACAGTCCTGATCAAAGGCAGACCCGCCACTGCTGCACTTTATTGATGTTAATAAGTAAGCTCAATTTTGGTGGGATAACATGTCAGGTTGCGACCTTTGTGTAGAGGTAAAACTTCAATTAGACAAGTCTGACATTACAAATTGAGTGGGCAGTTGCGTTTGCTTGAATGTTCCGATAACTTTGGAGCTCATGACCCCCTTTTCTTAGTACGGAGTTAAAGACTTAGACACGTTCTTTAATACTATTTCAGTCATGTTGTCCGAGGAAACTTTTGAGATGAGTTGTGAACACCCACAGTTGATCCCTTTTTCTCTTTAGCTAACTAGTCATTTAAACAGTGGAGTGACACCTTATGCTCGGGCATTTTGAGAAGACCCCCTTCGAAAGTCCGTTCTCTGTAGTCCGTTTCCAAATCGGCAAAAATCGGACATGTCTAGTACGAAATGGAATACGAATACGAAACCGAGATAAATTGTAGGGGGGGGGGGGGGGGGGGGAGGGAGCATCTCAGCATACGTGATGATGGTTCCCCTCTTTCTGTGTTGAGTGAACGTGTGTAAATTCGGAGGTGGTGGGTTCAAATCCTACGTTGTCTTTTCTTTTTTTTTCTTTTTATGTACCGGTATTCCCTTTTAATAATAGATAACATTGAAATATATGTGATAAAATACACTTCAAAGGCAAAAATTTGTTTAATTTTGTATATCACATTTATTATTTCATCGAAAGAAACAAAATTTGGGCAGCCAATAATTGGATCATATACAAACTACAGATGGCACCTGTACAGAAATAAATCTCATTCACAGAAGAAAAGTTAAACTTCACGTCACAGAAGGGTGTATTTTAAAACAAATTAAAATCAGAAGAGGGATATCCACCTCTTGTGTCAATTACGAAAACACGACGAGTTGTGCCTTTCATAATGTTTGATCCTGCCCTAAACCATGACCGACCATTGACGGAAAAGTGTCGACTTCGATAACGCCAGGGTGGAGCTCTGACCGATTCGAGTCCGTCCTTTGATTTTTTAAGGTGTGAAGCGTGATTCGTCGCTGAACAAATCCGTTTACTGGCGGGTTCAGCCATCCTCGATGTACTTGACACAATTATATCCGAAGATCTGATTATGTCTGTGTCTAGTACATGACCGACTCTAATCTCCGCTCCCGAATTTAGTCTGGACACTGATTGGACAGTAATATTTCTCGATTGTTACGGTTGCCATTTGTGTTGCTGAAAATGATCCGTTCCGTCAGAGGTGAGAGGTTCCTGAGCCTGAGTAGTTGCCCAGCTATGGATGCGTCGAAAATAGCCATTCGCTCTGAAAAAGGGAATAACTCGTGCATACCTTACGGAAAGGATCAATTTTTGATATAGATTAATTCAAATTTGTTGCTGCTAAAAAGTCGTTTTAGAATCGTTACTTGGCAGATTTTTTGTCTTACAATGTGTAATATATGCATGGTTGACAAACCGCATTAAAATTACGGACTACGGCAGCAAATAACGCCACAGCTTTGGCCGTTTCAAAGACCAATCCTCTGGCTTGAATACCAAATTTAGGCACTTCGAGTAAAAAATGTCTAAAATATTCATCTTGTCTAAAATCTTACCGAGTATACATTTTGCAAACTTGTTGGTAACGCCGATCACTATCGGTAGTAGGCAATGAGTTCGAGTTGCAGCATCAAATTAATGGATGTGTTCAACACCGACTCCGGAGATCAGTGAAGCACGGCAAAATAAACAAGTTAATGTCATATTGATTTAGGCGTGCAAAGGATTTTTAGAAGAATAAAATTGAAAAGTAGTCGCATGTACAAAAACATTCACAAAAAAGTTTGTGTTGGAAATGTGGGTCAATATAAAAACATCACAGTACATTAAATTTACACTTATTACAAAATAACACTGAGAAAGAAGAAGTATTTGCTTACAACCAACATTTTCTCCTCTCTGCCCAATATTTACTTGGCTGTTTAATGCAATATTCGGCCTTTGGCAAGAATTTTACGTTTTGTGCAACACCTTTTGACTCGGACTACCCTAAAACTGTCGCCAATCGGACATTTGCACCCCCGCTGTGCTTTGTAACTGAAAAAGTGCTATGTGATCAAAAGCAATATGGCTTCTTCTTGGGACAATAACAACGTTCTAAAGTTTCATGGACCTAGGTCTAACGATTCTTGAGTTAAGGAAACTAAAATTAAAAAGGGTCTACAGATCAATATCGTCGCTTTTCTGCGAAAACCTCGTATCTGCGGCCTAAAACAAGCTGCAGACACGGGATTCTCGATGAAAAGCAGCGATATACAACTCTCCTCTTCGTATGTGTGTGTGCGGGGGGGGGAATAATTATTCCACCTGGTAGCTATGTAGCTCTCTTTATTGTAAACTGGCACGATTTAAAAACGCAAAAGACATTTTTATTAACCATTCTTTTCCTGCAGCCTCGATCGGCACCATAATTTGGGTACATGCATAAGACAATGTATACCCCTCACAACCCAGCGATTTTGTAGTGTCTTCTGTAAACTAACCGGGCATCTAAACCTCCAATCACAAAATGCTCTAGTGCCTGGTACATTCAGACCATGTGCAAAACCACTAAGTTTTTTTGTGTACAAACTGCCTAATTGATTTACTCATTGAAAACACACGACAACTGTGGATAGTTTTCGTATGCATTTAATTTTTGGGATTATTCTGACATACAGGAACTAAGTTCTTGGGCTTTTGACCGGCAGTGTTTCGCAAACGTAGGTAGCTAGACGTTTTAATGTAGCCGAGGTAGTGTTTTCAAGGTTACTGAGACGTGTAAACGACCAGAGAACAAATGCAGACCACCCACGTCCTGGTCAGCCGCGTGTAACAACTGTACGTCAAGACAATTATATACGCCTAAGTCACTTACGCAACAGGTTTATGACGGCTCAGTCTACAGCAAATGCTATGGTTGGTAATTGAGGGTGGCCGATACATCGTGACACGGTGATACATCACCTGCGAGAACCCGGAATTCGCTGTCGTCGTCCTGCTTGGTGCCAGACTCTCAACCAACGTCATCGCATTTTTGCATAAACGGACGTCCATTGAGACACTATGAAAAACTGTTTTTTCTATGTAATTACATAGAGGCAAATATGAGTGACCTGCCACCATATTCCAAGTATCCTGATACATCCCCCTGATTTCATTTCCATTTCCATTTCGTATTCCATTTCGTACTAATCCATAAATCTCTAGTACCAGGTCTTGTTAGGAAAAAAACTTGTTATGCTCCCAGAAATGATAATTTTAGTCGAGAGTACTTTGCTTCAATGTTCTCCAAAGCTTTCCCAACAAGGGTGTAAAATCAAGGAGTGTTTAGGAAAGGTGAAAAGTGCAGGGCAATTTCCATGTGGTTGTTATGCTTCAACAGTATCTAGTATACTGAGCAAAAATGAAAACTTTACACCTACATTGCTTGTCATATTTCTTCTAAATACAACAAGTAAATAAATCAAATGAATGTGATTCGCATTGTTCATTGACTTGGTTTGCCAAACACTATACGTTTTGTTGATCTTAATCACAGGGATGAAAAACGGATCCTTTAAGTGTGGCAGGGGTCCGTTTTTTCAGGTGTACAATTTTAACAGAATTTTACAAAATTTAAACCCTCAAAAATCCTAGCAGAAGAACTCAAACCAGGCCACATTTTGAACGCATAACAGAAAGCGAAATGTACCATCCGAGTACTATTACACTTTAATTGACCAAACAGAGAAAATTGAAATAACCAAAAAGGGTCTTGACATTTATCAACCAAACATTAAGTAAATGTAAGAAATACATTTGCTGAAAAAGGCCAATTACTGAAACAGCTTTATTTCGTTATTTAGGATATGCGCAGTAAGTTGCGCAGTAACAACTGGAGGATCTGTCCTTAAGTTTTATCAAGCTATAGTTACGAGGTTTTGTAATATTGTCCAACAAGATTAACCCGGGACATCTGCATATGTAATGACCCCACTTCGGCAATGTTTTGTTTAGACGCTCAACTTACGGACTTTGCGCACGAAAATTAAGTTGTCCCGGGTTAACCTTGTTGGACAATAACAACAATGAAATGTTACAATTTTATATGGTGTAAGGGATATAACCAGTAATAGACTGGTTTATCCGATATAAACATTTGTCGCTCCACTTAAATATTCTACTGGAAACAAATTGATAATTTACGGAAAAAAATACTTGATCAAATATCAAAGAAAAACATTTAACCCTTTCTCAAACAAGACCTTGTTTTGACGTCCATAAGAGAATAGGCTTGGGAAATCATTGAGACAAAAGAAAGTGCTGATAATCAGCACTTTCTCCTTTTGTCTCTATATTTTCTGAGCTAAATTGTTCACTTATCCAACCTTAATTTACATCCATATTGTCGTCTGCAGCAGCTTTCAAATTGGACCCCCCTTATTTTTTGTCGTTTGGGAAAGGGTTAAGAGGAAATATCTTTTGTGGGATCCGGGGTGGGGGCGTTCGATAGGGTCAAGCGAACCCGCTCTGTAGCCTGCCTGGCTATTTCATTTTCATGCAGAAATTCAGTCATATTTGTGACCCGTCACGCTAAAAGGGACCTTATCCGAACTCCAAAAATCCAAATTTTGACAAAATTGTCAGACCCAGCACAGGTCAACAAGATCCCGTATGCGAAAAGTGAACATATTGTAAGATAGGGACAACATTCCAGATTTAGAAAATTACATAAAAGTGAAAAGTGTCGGCCCTAGTCTGGCTGCGCGGACTGCTCAGACAGGCTAGGGTCGATATTTTTCACACACCCGATAAGGTCCCTTTTAGCGTGACGGGTCACATTTGTGTAAATTGATACATGTATAAGGAAAACGACCCCTGCCATTTTTATTTCGAATCCCCTTCACAGAAATCCTGGATCCGCTGCTGATAAATAGTAAAAAAAAAAAAAAAAAAAAAAAAAAAAAAAAATAAAAAAATAAAGACATGGCTTATTTTCCAAAAAGAATTATAATAAATCATTGTCATATATCTTGCAATAAATGCAAAATTAAAAAGACAGTTGATGTAGAATACCCGTAATGTGGCCATTTTGCGATTCAGTTTATTAAAACATCGACCTTTTTCTGAGCGGCGTCGTAACGTATCCGAACCAATTGATTCGGGCACTGTCGTAAATTCGGCGATGGAAAGTTTCACCGCTGATTATTTTCGACATTGTCCCTATATAGCATACAATTATTGACCAGGCGGACCCCCGGTATTGGCCGAAAATTAAATTATGACTTACGCAGTGGTGTAACTGCACCTGAACGCTTTCTTAAGGTAGTCCACCCCTAATGAGATTCGTACGATGTCTGAATTATTCGAGCGACGTCGTATACGAGAGCACCCGAATAAGTTCGGATTCGTAACGATGGCGCCCGGAAAAAAATCTGATATTTTGTAAATCTCAATATGACCACATTACGTGTATTCTATCTTAAATGACAAAACTGAATGCTGGCCAAACTCGAAAGCTGTTGCAGACGACAAAATTAATAGATGGTAATAAATGAAGAATACTGTCCAGAAAATATCGAGACTAAAGGAGATAATGGTGGTCATTAGCAGTTTCTCCTTTTGTCTCAATGTTTCCCAATCCCTTTTCCGCAATAACGTCAAAACCAGGTCGTGTTTGGGAAAGGGGTAAACGATTACCAAACCGTCAGTGGGAAACACTTTAACCCATTACCAATCGACAAAATTTTGAACTGTTCTTATTTGAAAGGTGTTGCAGACAACAATTTCAAGTTGATAAAATTTTAGAAATCACACCACTTTGGTTAAGAAAACAATGTGGAAAATGAAGGAATTGCTTGCCACAAGCAATTTCTTCATTTTCCACAATGTTTTCCCAAGCGTTTTCTTGTAAGGGAGTGAAAATGTGTCACTATGCAGTAATGGGTCAAAACATTCAGAAGAAAGTAGAAATTTCTCTCCATTCAGATAAACCTTTCCAAACAACAAAATTTAAGGGGGTTCATATCAAAAGCTGTTGAAGAAGGCATATTGGGTGTTGAAACTACATGTATATGATTTGTGTATCATATAACATAGAAAATATTGAGGCAAATGGAGAAAATGGTGATTATCAGCATTTTCTGCTTTTGCGTCATTGTTTTCCAATATCCGTTCTATTGGGGACTTCAAAACCATACTTTGTTTGAAAAATGGTATATAATTATGATCCCCTCCCTCCCAAAGATCTAGTCGATGTCCTTTTTAGAAAAAGCATGGGAATACATTGAGAGAAAATAGTAAATTGCTGATAAATCATCCTTTTCCTTCAACATTTATATGGAAAATGTTCATATTCAAACAAGTTTTGAAAAAGGGCACCCACGGAATAGTCCTGCCAAGTTTGGTAAGAATTGGTCCAGTGATCAGGGAGAAGAAGATTTTTGAAGAAATATGTAACCATTTCTGGAAGTTCTATATTGACTCTCAAATAGCACTATTTTTTGTTATTTGGAAAGGGTTATCTTTTTAAATACATTAATTTTTTAACAATTGAATATATATCGCAGCTTTTCAACAAAAAACTCGTAACTGCAGCTTGTTTTAAGCTACAGTTACGGGTTTTTTGGTTGAAAAGCAACGAATGATGTGGAAGAATGGATAATGCGTGCACATGTTAACACTTCTCACGGAAAGGCTAGTCAAAAACGAGACCATAGATGGAGAGGCGCGGAGAGGGGTTTTATATGTAACAAGTTTGAGTGAATTTTAAAGTGTTAAACCCTTTTCAAACAGCAAATTAAAAAAAAAAAAAAAAAAAAAAAAGGATGGTTTTAATTCTACAGCTGATACAGATGATAAATGGCCATTAGGTATTGATAAAGATCGGATTTTTGTACTTTGTAGCACAGAAATACTGAAGCAAGAGAAGAAAATTCAGCGTTTTCTTCCTTTACCTCAATGTTTTCTCAAGTCTTTACTATTAGGGACGTCAAAATAAGGTTTTGTTTGGGAAAGTTTGACCTGGGACCGGACTAGGTTTGTACATACTGGTCTGAGTCCACGTTAGTTAAATCTTTCCCAAACGGCAAAGAGTTGGACTGTTCTAATTTGAAAGCTGCTGCAGACGACAAAATGGATACTACTAAATGTAAGATTTGTTAATGATATAGCAAAGAAAACATTGGGCAAAAGGAGAAAATGCTGATCATCAGCATTTTGTTCTTTTGCCTCAATGTTTTCCCAAGACTTTTATGTTAGGGACGTCAACCCCAGGTCTTGTTTGGGAGAGGGTTAAAATGTCAAGTGATATGACCGGGATACTGAACACTAGCCCTTTTCGAAACAAGACCATGTTTTTGACATACCTAATAGACAATGCTTTGCCTATTTAACCCATTACCAAACGACAAAATTTCAGACATGACAAATTCAAAGATGGTGCAGACGACAATTGGAATTGGACAAAGTTTTACATTTTTTAGTCTTTTTGCATAGAAAATATTGTGGGAAATGAAGAAATTGCTTGTCACAAGTAATTTCTTCATTTTCCACAATGTTTTCCAAGGTCATTATCTTGTAGGGAGTCAAAAAGAGTCAATGTGTGGTAATGGGTTAAGGCAAAGGAAGACGCCGATAACCAGCATGTTCCCTTTTCTATTTTTTGCACTGTTTTATTGTTTATTACAGATGGTAGCTTTATCAACCTTTATCAACATCAATATTTCAGTCTGCAGTAGCTTATGAAAGTGGACAACCTATTCTCTTCTATTTTGGATTATAAGCCTCTATTCAATCGATCTAAATCTATCAACATCGATTCAGTCATCTGCAGCAGCTTTAAAATTGCTTAAACCTTATTTTTGTCGTTTGGGAAAGGGTTTGTATAGTTATTCAACCGGTCTTAACTTTTTTCCTTTTGTCGCGAGTTCCCCACCAGGGCCTCAAAAGGGGCGGCAACAAAGTACGCGGTCTACCGTAAAAACGTGATTTCGACGCCATTTTGCACAGTTCAACGAGTGACACTTCAGTGACGGACATGATTGAAAACCTATCACGAACACTGGAATAGATCTAGGTAGATATTTTCTTATTTTCTTTTTACAAACAATAATTCTATTGTAGGCCTATTGCATTTTTTCTGTTCTCTTTCGTTTGAAAAAAAAAAAAATACAATATTTTGAAAAAGGTGACAGAAAGATTTGTATAAGAAATGATTTCCTAAATGTTTCCTATATGCCATAAAGCCTATCTAGAATTTAGAAATATCTTGCTTCGCGCTTTCTCATACATAAAAAAACACGAACTGTTCCCAATTTCAATCTTCTTAGAAGATTCTGGAGTGACCCCAGTCAACTTTTTGCTTCCGGGTCGTTGTACAATAGAAAATAGTCCTAGAAATTTTTGTCTCTGCATGCAGAGGGCTGAATGGAGTGTTTAACAAACGTTTAAGTACTGTTTTCTTTGATGATTTAGTATTTTTGCATCTGCTCTTTGGCTGCATAGCATATTTTTTTGCATTATTTGCTGGACTACTTTCTGCGGACACTTCCCAAAAATGTACATGTAGTTTGGCGGAAAACAGCCATTCTAAAGTGAAAGTAAATAGTGGTCATGTTCTTTGTTGGATATTTTCAGATTTTCCTTATCAATCTATATATTGAAACTACCATAAAAAGAGAGTATAGAGGCAGTAGATGAAGCAACCCAAGTCACGAGTGTCCGCGGATGTTGTAGAATGTGCTGTGACAGCGGTAAGTTGACCATTTTAACAAAGGCTAAGGGAGGGAAAATTTACGCCGGGGTAGCACCTGTAGTATTGGTAGTCTCTGACCATTGGCTGAACAAGACATTTGGTGTGGTAGTCTTGTGTCTCTGACCTTTGGATGATGATGATAATTTTTGGGGTGGTAGTCTTGTGTCTCTGACCTTTGGCTGAAATGTTGAACTGTAGTGTTGGTAGTCTTGAGTCTCTGAACATTGGCTGAACAAGACTTTTGGGTTGGTAGTCTTGTGTCTCTGACCTTTGGATGATGATGATGATGATTTTTGGGGTGGTAGTCTTGTGTCTCTGACTTTTGGCTGATGATGATGATGATGATGATGATGATGATGATGATGATGATAATTTTTGGGGTGGTAGATCTAGTCTTGTGCCTCTGACCTTTGGCTGAAAAGTTAAACTGTAGTGTTTGTAGTCTTGAGTCTCTGACCACTGGCTGAACAAGACTTTTGGGGTGGTAGTCTTGTGTCTCTGACTTTTGGATGATGATGATGATGATGATGATGAATTTTGGGGTGGTAGTCTTGTGTTTCTGACCTTTGGCTGACAAGTTTGACTGTAGTGTTGGTAGTCCTAAGTCTATGACAAGTGACTGAACCAGAGACTTTTGGTAGTCCTGTGTCTCTAACATTGGCATAAACTTTGGACTGAGGAACAAGACTTTTGGGGTGGTAGTCTTGTGTGTCTGACCTTTGGACGACGATGATGATTTTTGGGGTGGTAGTCTTGTTTCTCTGACCTTTGGCTGATGATGATGATGGTGGTGATGATAATTTTTGGCTGTACAAGACTTTTGGGGTGGTAGGCTTGTGTCTCTGACCTTTGGCTGCTGCTGCTGATGATGATGACTTTTGGGGTGGTAGTCTTGTGTCTCTGACCTTTGGATGATGATGATGATGATGATTTTCAGGGTGGTAGTCTTGTGTCTCTGACCTTTGGCTGATGATGATGATGGTGATGATTATTTCTGGCTGTACAAGACTTTTTGGGTGGTAGGCTTGTGTCTGACCTTTGGCTGCTGCTGCTGCTGATGATGATGATGAATTTTGAGGTGGTAGTCTTGTGTTTCTGACCTTTGGCTGACAAGTTTGACTGTAGTGTTTGTAGTCCTAAGTCTATGACAAGTGACTGAACCAGAGACTTTTGGTAGTCCTGTGTCTCTAACATTGGCATAAACTTTGGACTGAGGAACAAGACTTTTGGGGTGGTAGTCTTGTGTGTCTGACCTTTGGACGACGATGATGATTTTTGGGGTGGTAGTCTTGTGTCTCTGACCTTTGGCTGATGATGATGATGGTGATGATAATTTTTGGCTGTACAAGACTTTTGGGGTGGTAGGCTTGTGTCTCTGACCTTTGGCTGCTGCTGCTGATGATGATGACTTTTGGGGTGGTAGTCTTGTGTTTCTGACCTTTGGATGATGATGATGATGATGATTTTCAGGGTGGTAGTCTTGTGTCTCTGACCTTTGGCTGATGATGATGATGGTGATGATAATTTCTGGCTGTACAAGACTTTTTGGGTGGTAGGCTTGTGTCTCTGACCTTTGGCTGCTGCTGCTGCTGATGATAATGATGAATTTTGAGGTGGTAGTCTTGTGTTTCTGACCTTTGGCTGACAAGTTTGACTGTAGTGTTGGTAGTCCTAAGTCTATGACAAGTGACTGAACCAGAGACTTTTGGTAGTCCTGTGTCTCTAACACTGGCATAAACTTTGGACTGAGGAACAAGTCTTTTGGGGTGGTAGTCTTGTGTGTCTGACCTTTGGACGACGATGATGATTTTTGGGGTGGTAGTCTTGTGTCTCTGACCTTTGGCTGATGATGATGATGATGATGATAATTTTTGGCTGTACAAGACTTTTGGGGTGGTAGGCTTGTGTCTCTGACCTTTGGCTGCTGCTGCTGATGACTTTTGGGGTGGTAGTCTTGTGTCTCTGACCTTTGGATGATGATGATGATGATGATTTTTGGGGTGATAGTCTTGTGTCTCTGACCTTTGGTTGATGATGATGATGGTGATGATAATTTCTGGCTGTACAAGACTTTTTGGGTGGTAGGCTTGTGTCTCTGACCTTTGGCTGCTGCTGCTGCTGATGATGATGAATTTTGAGGTGGTAGTCTTGTGTTTCTGACCTTTGGCTGACAAGTTTGACTGTAGTGTTGGTAGTCCTAAGTCTATGACAAGTGACTGAACCAGAGACTTTTGGTAGTCCTGTGTCTCTAACATTGGCATAAACTTTGGACTGAGGAACAAGACTTTTGGGGTGGTAGTCTTGTGTCTCTGACCTTTGGACGACGATGATGATTTTTGGGGTGGTAGTCTTGTTTCTCTGACCTTTGGCTGATGATGATGATGATGGTGATGATAATTTTTGGCTGTACAAGACTTTTGGGGTGGTAGGCTTGTGTCTTTGACCTTTGGCTGCTGCTGCTGCTGATGATGACTTTTGGGGTGGTAGTCTTGTGTCTCTGACCTTTGGATGATGATGATGATGATGATGATTTTCAGGGTGGTAGTCTTGTGTCTCTGACCTTTGGCTGATGATGATGATGGTGATGATTATTTCTGGCTGTACAAGACTTTTTGGGTGGTAGGCTTGTGTCTCTGACCTTTGGCTGCTGCTGCTGATGATGATGATTATGAATTTTGAGGTGGTAGTCTTGTGTTTCTGACCTTTGGCTGACAAGTTTGACTGTAGTGTTGCTAGTCCTAAGTCTATGACAAGTGACTGAACCAGAGACTTTTGGTAGTCCTGTGTCTCTAACATTGGCATAAACTTTGGACTGAGGAACAAGACTTTTGGGGTGGTAGTCTTGTGTCTCTGACCTTTGGACGACGATGATGATTTTTGGGGTGGTAGTCTTGTGTCTCTGACCTTTGGCTGATGATGATGATGGTGATGATAATTTTTGGCTGTACAAGACTTTTGGGGTGGTAGGCTTGTGTCTCTGACCTTTGGCTGCTGCTGCTGATGATGATGACTTTTGGGGTGGTAGTCTTGTGTCTCTGACCTTTGGATGATGATGATGATGATGATTTTCAGGGTGGTAGTCTTGTGTCTCTGACCTTTGGCTGATGATGATGATGGTGATGATAATTTCTGGCTGTACAAGACTTTTTGGGTGGTAGGCTTGTGTCTCTGACCTTTGGCTGCTGCTGCTGCCGATGATGATGATGAATTTTGAGGTGGTAGTCTTGTGTTTCTGACCTTTGGCTGACAAGTTTGACTGTAGTGTTGGTAGTCCTAAGTCTATGACAAGTGACTGAACCAGAGACTTTTGGTAGTCCTGTGTCTCTAACATTGGCATAAACTTTGGACTGAGGAACAAGACTTTTGGGGTGGTAGTCTTGTGTGTCTGACCTTTGGACGACGACGATGATGATTTTTGGGGTGGTAGTCTTGTGTCTCTGACCTTTGGCTGATGATGATGATGATGGTGATGATAATTTTTGGCTGTACAAGACTTTTGGGGTGGTAGGCTTGTGTCTCTGACCTTTGGCTGCTGCTGCTGATGACTTTTGGGGTGATAGTCTTGTGTCTCTGACCTTTGGATGATGATGATGATGATGATTTTTGGGGTGATAGTCTTGTGTCTCTGACCTTTGGCTGATGATGATGATGATGGTGATGATAATTTCTGGCTGTACAAGACTTTTTGGGTGGTAGGCTTGTGTCTCTGACCTTTGGCTGCTGCTGCTGCTGCTGATGATGATGAATTTTGAGGTGGTAGTCTTGTGTTTCTGACCTTTGGCTGACAAGTTTGACTGTAGTGTTGGTAGTCCTAAGTCTATGACAAGTGACTGAACCAGAGACTTTTGGTAGTCCTGTGTCTCTAACATTGGCATAAACTTTGGACTGAGGAACAAGACTTTTGGGGTGGTAGTCTTGTGTCTCTGACCTTTGGACGACGATGATGATTTTTGGGGTGGTAGTCTTGTTTCTCTGACCTTTGGCTGATGATGATGATGATGGTGATGATAATTTTTGGCTGTACAAGACTTTTGGGGTGGTAGGCTTGTGTCTCTGACCTTTGGCTGCTGCTGCTGATGATGATGACTTTTGGGGTGGTAGTCTTGTGTCTCTGACCTTTGGATGATGATGATGATGATGATTTTCAGGGTGGTAGTCTTGTGTCTCTGACCTTTGGCTGATGATGATGATGGTGATGATTATTTCTGGCGGTACAAGACTTTTTGGGTGGTAGGCTTGTGTCTGACCTTTGGCTGCTGCTGCTGATGATGATGATGATGAATTTTTAGGTGGTAGTCTTGTGTTTCTGACCTTTGGCTGACAAGTTTGACTGTAGTGTTGGTAGTCCTAAGTCTATGACAAGTGACTGAACCAGAGACTTTTGGTAGTCCTGTGTCTCTAACATTGGCATAAACTTTGGACTGAGGAACAAGACTTTTGGGGTGGTAGTCTTGTGTCTCTGACCTTTGGACGACGATGATGATTTTTGGGGTGGTAGTCTTGTTTCTCTGACCTTTGGCTGATGATGATGATGGTGGTGATGATAATTTTTGGCTGTACAAGACTTTTGGGGTGGTAGGCTTGTGTCTCTGACCTTTGGCTGCTGCTGCTGATGATGATGACTTTTGGGGTGGTAGTCTTGTGTCTCTGACCTTTGGATGATGATGATGATGATGATTTTCAGGGTGGTAGTCTTGTGTCTCTGACCTTTGGCTGATGATGATGATGGTGATGATTATTTCTGGCTGTACAAGACTTTTTGGGTGGTAGGCTTGTGTCTGACCTTTGGCTGCTGCTGCTGCTGCTGATGATGATGAATTTTTAGGTGGTAGTCTTGTGTTTCTGACCTTTGGCTGACAAGTTTGACTGTAGTGTTGGTAGTCCTAAGTCTATGACAAGTGACTGAACCAGAGACTTTTGGTAGTCCTGTGTCTCTAACATTGGCATAAACTTTGGACTGAGGAACAAGACTTTTGGGGTGGTAGTCTTGTGTTTCTGACCTTTGGATGTTGATGATGATGATGATTTTTGGGGTGGTAGTCTTGTGTCTCTGACCTTTGGCTGATGATGATGATGATGGTGATGATAATTTTTGGCTGTACAAGACTTTTGGGGTGGTAGGCTTGTGTCTCTGACCTTTGGCTGCTGCTGCTGATGACTTTTGGGGTGGTAGTCTTGTGTCTCTGACCTTTGGATGATGATGATGATGATGATTTTTGGGGTGATAGTCTTGTGTCTCTGACCTTTGGCTGATGATGATGATGGTGATGATAATTTCTGGCTGTACAAGACTTTTTGGGTGGTAGGCTTGTGTCTCTGACCTTTGGCTGCTGCTGCTGCTGCTGATGATGATGAATTTTGAGGTGGTAGTCTTGTGTTTCTGACCTTTGGCTGACAAGTTTGACTGTAGTGTTGGTAGTCCTAAGTCTATGACAAGTGACTGAACCAGAGACTTGTGGTAGTCCTGTGTCTCTAACATTGGCATAAACTTTGGACTGAGGAACAAGACTTTTGGGGTGGTAGTCTTGTGTCTCTGACCTTTGGACGACGATGATGATTTTTGGGGTGGTAGTCTTGTTTCTCTGACCTTTGGCTGATGATGATGATGATGGTGATGATAATTTTTGGCTGTACAAGACTTTTGGGGTGATAGGCTTGTGTCTCTGACCTTTGGCTGCTGCTGCTGATGATGATGACTTTTGGGGTGGTAGTCTTGTGTCTCTGACCTTTGGATGATGATGATGATGATGATTTTCAGGGTGGTAGTCTTGTCTCTGACCTTTGGCTGATGATGATGATGGTGATGATTATTTCTGGCTGTACAAGACTTTTTGGGTGGTAGGCTTGTGTCTCTGACCTTTGGCTGCTGCTGCTGCTGATGATGATGATGAATTTTGAGGTGGTAGTCTTGTGTTTCTGACCTTTGGCTGACAAGTTTGACTGTAGTGTTGGTAGTCCTAAGTCTATGACAAGTGACTGAACCAGAGACTTTTGGTAGTCCTGTGTCTCTAACATTGGCATAAACTTTGGACTGAGGAACAAGACTTTTGGGGTGGTAGTCTTGTGTGTCTGACCTTTGGACGACGATGATGATTTTTGGGGTGGTAGTCTTGTGTCTCTGACCTTTGGCTGATGATGATGATGGTGATGATAATTTTTGGCTGTACAAGACTTTTGGTGTGGTAGGCTTGTGTCTCTGACCTTTGGCTGCTGCTGCTGATGATGATGACTTTTGGGGTGGTAGTCTTGTGTCTCTGACCTTTGGATGATGATGATGATGATGATTTTCAGGGTGGTAGTCTTGTGTCTCTGACCTTTGGCTGATGATGATGATGGTGATGATAATTTCTGGCTGTACAAGACTTTTTGGGTGGTAGGCTTGTGTCTCTGACCTTTGGCTGCTGCTGCTGCTGCTGATGATGATGAATTTTTAAGTGGTAGTCTTGTGTTTCTGACCTTTGGCTGACAAGTTTGACTGTAGTGTTGGTAGTCCTAAGTCTATGACAAGTGACTGAACCAGAGACTTTTGGTAGTCCTGTGTCTCTAACATTGGCATAAACTTTGGACTGAGGAACAAGACTTTTGGGGTGGTAGTCTTGTGTGTCTGACCTTTGGACGACGATGATGATTTTTGGGGTGGTAGTCTTGTGTCTCTGACCTTTGGATGATTATGATGATGATGATTTTTGGGGTGATAGTCTTGTGTCTCTGACCTTTGGCTGATGATGATGATGGTGATGATAATTTCTGGCTGTACAAGACTTTTTGGGTGGTAGGCTTGTGTCTCTGACCTTTGGCTGCTGCTGCTGCTGCTGCTGATGATGAATTTTGAGGTGGTAGTCTTGTGTTTCTGACCTTTGGCTGACAAGTTTGACTGTAGTGTTGGTAGTCCTAAGTCTATGACAAGTGACTGAACCAGAGACTTTTGGTAGTCCTGTGTCTCTAACATTGGCATAAACTTTGGACTGAGGAACAAGACTTTTGGGGTGGTAGTCTTGTGTGTCTGACCTTTGGACGACGATGATGATTTTTGGGGTGGTAGTCTTGTTTCTCTGACCTTTGGCTGATGATGATGATGGTGGTGATGATAATTTTTGGCTGTACAAGACTTTTGGGGTGGTAGGCTTGTGTCTCTGACCTTTGGCTGCTGCTGCTGATGATGATGACTTTTGGGGTGGTAGTCTTGTGTCTCTGACCTTTGGATGATGATGATGATGATGATTTTCAGGGTGGTAGTCTTGTGTCTCTGACTTTTGGCTGATGATGATGATGGTGATGATTATTTCTGGCTGTACAAGACTTTTTGGGTGGTAGGCTTGTGTCTGACCTTTGGCTGCTGCTGCTGCTGATGATGACTTTTGGGGTGGTAGTCTTGTGTTTCTGACCTTTGGATGTTGATGATGATGATGATTTTTGGGGTGGTAGTCTTGTGTCTCTCACCTTTGGCTGATGATGATGATGGTGATGATTATTTCTGGCTGTACAAGACTTTTTGGGTGGTAGGCTTGTGTCTCTGACCTTTGGCTGCTGCTGCTGCTGATGATGATGAATTTTGAGGTGGTAGTCTTGTGTTTCTGACCTTTGGCTGACAAGTTTGACTGTAGTGTTGGTAGTCCTAAGTCTATGACAAGTGACTGAACCAGAGACTTTTGGTAGTCCTGTGTCTCTAACATTGGCATAAACTTTGGACTGAGGAACAGGACTTTTGGGGTGGTAGTCTTGTGTGTCTGACCTTTGGACGACGATGATGATTTTTTGGGTGGTAGTCTTGTGTCTCTGACCTTTGGCTGATGATGATGGTGGTGATGATAATTTTTGGCTGTACAAGACTTTTGGGGTGGTAGGCTTGTGTGTCTCTGACCTTTGGCTGCTGCTGCTGTTGACTTTTGGGATGGTAGTCTTGTGTCTCTGACCTTTGGATGATGATGATGATGATGATTTTTGGGGTGATAGTCTTGTGTCTCTGACCTTTGGCTGATGATGATGATGGTGATGATAATTTCTGGCTGTACAAGACTTTTTGGGTGGTAGGCTTGTGTCTCTGACCTTTGGCTGCTGCTGCTGCTGATGATGATGATGAATTTTGAGGTGGTAGTCTTGTGTTTCTGACCTTTGGCTGACAAGTTTGACTGTAGTGTTGGTAGTCCTAAGTCTATGACAAGTGACTGAACCAGAGACTTTTGGTAGTCCTGTGTCTCTAACATTGGCATAAACTTTGGACTGAGGAACAAGACTTTTGGGGTGGTAGTCTTGTGTGTCTGACCTTTGGACGACGATGATGATTTTTGGGGTGGTAGTCTTGTGTCTCTGACCTTTGGCTGATGATGATGATGGTGATGATAATTTTTGGCTGTACAAGACTTTTGGGTTGGTAGGCTTGTGTCTCTGACCTTTGGCTGCTGCTGCTGATGATGATGACTTTTGGGGTGGTAGTCTTGTGTCTCTGACCTTTGGATGATGATGATGATGATGATTTTCAGGGTGGTAGTCTTGTGTCTCTGACCTTTGGCTGATGATGATGATGGTGATGATAATTTCTGGCTGTACAAGACTTTTTGGGTGGTAGGCTTGTGTCTCTGACCTTTGGCTGCTGCTGCTGCTGATGATGATGATGAATTTTGAGGTGGTAGTCTTGTGTTTCTGACCTTTGGCTGACAAGTTTGACTGTAGTGTTGGTAGTCCTAAGTCTATGACAAGTGACTGAACCAGAGACTTTTGGTAGTCCTGTGTCTCTAACATTGGCATAAACTTTGGACTGAGGAACAAGACTTTTGGGGTGGTAGTCTTGTGTCTCTGACCTTTGGACGACGATGATGATTTTTGGGGTGGTAGTCTTGTTTCTCTGACCTTTGGCTGATGATGATGATGGTGGTGATGATAATTTTTGGCTGTACAAGACTTTTGGGGTGGTAGGCTTGTGTCTCTGACCTTTGGCTGCTGCTGCTGATGATGATGACTTTTGGGGTGGTAGTCTTGTGTCTCTGACCTTTGGATGATGATGATGATGATGATTTTCAGGGTGGTAGACTTGTGTCTCTGACCTTTGGCTGATGATGATGATGGTGATGATAATTTTTGGCTGTACAAGACTTTTGGGGTGGTAGGCTTGTGTCTCTGACCTTTGGCTGCTGCTGCTGATGATGATGACTTTTGGGGTGGTAGTCTTGTGTCTCTGACCTTTGGATGATGATGATGATGATGATTTTCAGGGTGGTAGTCTTGTGTCTCTGACCTTTGGCTGATGATGATGATGGTGATGATAATTTCTGGCTGTACAAGACTTTTTGGGTGGTAGGCTTGTGTCTCTGACCTTTGGCTGCTGCTGCTGCTGATGATGATGATGAATTTTGAGGTGGTAGTCTTGTGTTTCTGACCTTTGGCTGACAAGTTTGACTGTAGTGTTGGTAGTCCTAAGTCTATGACAAGTGACTGAACCAGAGACTTTTGGTAGTCCTGTGTCTCTAACATTGGCATAAACTTTGGACTGAGGAACAAGACTTTTGGGGTGGTAGTCTTGTGTCTCTGACCTTTGGACGACGATGATGATTTTTGGGGTGGTAGTCTTGTTTCTCTGACCTTTGGCTGATGATGATGATGGTGGTGATGATAATTTTTGGCTGTACAAGACTTTTGGGGTGGTAGGCTTGTGTCTCTGACCTTTGGCTGCTGCTGCTGATGATGATGACTTTTGGGGTGGTAGTCTTGTGTCTCTGACCTTTGGATGATGATGATGATGATGATTTTCAGGGTGGTAGTCTTGTGTCTCTGACCTTTGGCTGATGATGATGATGGTGATGATAATTTCTGGCTGTACAAGACTTTTTGGGTGGTAGGCTTGTGTCTGACCTTTGGCTGCTGCCGCTGCTGATGATGATGATGAATTTTTAGGTGGTAGTCTTGTGTTTCTGACCTTTGGCTGACAAGTTTGACTGTAGTGTTGGTAGTCCTAAGTCTATGACAAGTGACTGAACCAGAGACTTTTGGTAGTCCTGTGTCTCTAACATTGGCATAAACTTTGGACTGAGGAACAAGACTTTTGGGGTGGTAGTCTTGTGTTTCTGACCTTTGGATGTTGATGATGATGATGATTTTTGGGGTGGTAGTCTTGTGTCTCTGACCTTTGGCTGATGATGATGATGATGGTGATGATAATTTTTGGCTGTACAAGACTTTTGGGGTGGTAGGCTTGTGTCTCTGACCTTTGGCTGCTGCTGCTGATGACTTTTGGGGTGGTAGTCTTGTGTCTCTGACCTTTGGATGATGATGATGATGATGATTTTTGGGGTGATAGTCTTGTGTCTCTGACCTTTGGCTGATGATGATGATGGTGATGATAATTTCTGGCTGTACAAGACTTTTTGGGTGGTAGGCTTGTGTCTCTGACTTTTGGCTGCTGCTGCTGCTGATGATGATGATGAATTTTGAGGTGGTAGTCTTGTGTTTCTGACCTTTGGCTGACAAGTTTGACTGTAGTGTTGGTAGTCCTAAGTCTATGACAAGTGACTGAACCAGAGACTTTTGGTAGTCCTGTGTCTCTAACATTGGCATAAACTTTGGACTGAGGAACAAGACTTTTGGGGTGGTAGTCTTGTGTCTCTGACCTTTGGACGACGATGATGATTTTTGGGGTGGTAGTCTTGTTTCTCTGACCTTTGGCTGATGATGATGATGATGGTGATGATAATTTTTGACTGTACAAGACTTTTGGGGTGGTAGGCTTGTGTCTCTGACCTTTGGCTGCTGCTGCTGATGATGATGACTTTTGGGGTGGTAGTCTTGTGTCTCTGACCTTTGGATGATGATGATGATGATGATTTTCAGGGTGGTAGTCTTGTGTCTCTGACCTTTGGCTGATGATGATGATGGTGATGATTATTTCTGGCTGTACAAGACTTTTTGGGTGGTAGGCTTGTGTCTCTGACCTTTGGCTGCTGCTGCTGATGATGATGATGATGAATTTTGAGGTGGTAGTCTTGTGTTTCTGACCTTTGGCTGACAAGTTTGACTGTAGTGTTGGTAGTCCTAAGTCTATGACAAGTGACTGAACCAGAGACTTTTGGTAGTCCTGTGTCTCTAACATTGGCATAAACTTTGGACTGAGGAACAAGACTTTTGGGGTGGTAGTCTTGTGTGTCTGACCTTTGGACGACGATGATGATTTTTGGGGTGGTAGTCTTGTGTCTCTGACCTTTGGCTGATGATGATGATGGTGATGATAATTTTTGGCTGTACAAGACTTTTGGTGTGGTAGGCTTGTGTCTCTGACCTTTGGCTGCTGCTGCTGATGATGATGACTTTTGGGGTGGTAGTCTTGTGTCTCTGACCTTTTGATGATGATGATGATGATGATTTTCAGGGTGGTAGTCTTGTGTCTCTGACCTTTGGCTGATGATGATGATGGTGATGATAATTTCTGGCTGTACAAGACTTTTTGGGTGGTAGGCTTGTGTCTCTGACCTTTGGCTGCTGCTGCTGATGATGATGAATTTTTAAGTGGTAGTCTTGTGTTTCTGACCTTTGGCTGACAAGTTTGACTGTAGTGTTGGTAGTCCTAAGTCTATGACAAGTGACTGAACCAGAGACTTTTGGTAGTCCTGTGTCTCTAACATTGGCATAAACTTTGGACTGAGGAACAAGACTTTTGGGGTGGTAGTCTTGTGTCTCTGACCTTTGGACGACGATGATGATTTTTTGGGTGGTAGTCTTGTGTCTCTGACCTTTGGATGATTATGATGATGATGATTTTTGGGGTGATAGTCTTGTGTCTCTGACCTTTGGCTGATGATGATGATGGTGATGATAATTTCTGGCTGTACAAGACTCTTTGGGTGGTAGGCTTGTGTCTCTGACCTTTGGCTGCTGCTGCTGCTGATGATGATGATGAATTTTGAGGTGGTAGTCTTGTGTTTCTGACCTTTGGCTGACAAGTTTGACTGTAGTGTTGGTAGTCCTAAGTCTATGACAAGTGACTGAACCAGAGACTTTTGGTAGTCCTGTGTCTCTAACATTGGCATAAACTTTGGACTGAGGAACAAGACTTTTGGGGTGGTAGTCTTGTGTGTCTGACCTTTGGACGACGATGATGATTTTTGGGGTGGTAGTCTTGTTTCTCTGACCTTTGGCTGATGATGATGATGGTGGTGATGATAATTTTTGGCTGTACAAGACTTTTGGGGTGGTAGGCTTGTGTCTCTGACCTTTGGCTGCTGCTGCTGATGATGATGACTTTTGGGGTGGTAGTCTTGTGTCTCTGACCTTTGGATGATGATGATGATGATTTTCAGGGTGGTAGTCTTGTGTCTCTGACCTTTGGCTGATGATGATGATGGTGATGATTATTTCTGGCTGTACAAGACTTTTTGGGTGGTAGGCTTGTGTCTGACCTTTGGCTGCTGCTGCTGCTGATGATGATGATGAATTTTTAGGTGGTAGTCTTGTGTTTCTGACCTTTGGCTGACAAGTTTGACTGTAGTGTTGGTAGTCCTTAGTCTATGACAAGTGACTGAACCAGAGACTTTTGGTAGTCCTGTGTCTCTAACATTGGCATAAACTTTGGACTGAGGAACAAGACTTTTGGGGTGGTAGTCTTGTGTCTCTGACCTTTGGACGACTATGATGATTTTTGGGGTGGTAGTCTTGTGTCTCTGACCTTTGGCTGATGATGATGATGGTGATGATAACTTTTGGCTGTACAAGACTTTTGGGATGGTAGGCTTGTGTCTCTGACCTTTGGCTGCTGCTGCTGATGATGATGACTTTTGGGGTGGTAGTCTTGTGTCTCTGACCTTTGGATGATGATGATGATGATGATTTTCAGGGTGGTAGTCTTGTGTCTCTGACCTTTGGCTGATGATGATGATGGTGATGATAATTTCTGGCTGTACAAGACTTTTTGGGTGGTAGGCTTGTGTCTCTGACCTTTGGCTGCTGCTGCTGCTGCTGATGATGATGAATTTTGAGGTGGTAGTCTTTTGTTTCTGACCTTTGGCTGACAAGTTTGACTGTAGTGTTGGTAGTCCTAAGTCTATGACAAGTGACTGAACCAGAGACTTTTGGTAGTCCTGTGTCTCTAACATTGGCATAAACTTTGGACTGAGGAACAAGACTTTTGGGGTGGTAGTCTTGTGTCTCTGACCTTTGGACGACGATGATGATTTTTGGGGTGGTAGTCTTGTTTCTCTGACCTTTGGCTGATGATGATGATGGTGGTGATGATAATTTTTGGCTGTACAAGACTTTTGGGGTGGTAGGCTTGTGTCTCTGACCTTTGGCTGCTGCTGCTGATGATGATGACTTTTGGGGTGGTAGTCTTGTGTCTCTGACCTTTGGATGATGATGATGATGATGATTTTCAGGGTTGTAGTCTTGTGTCTCTGACCTTTGGCTGATGATGATGATGGTGATGATTATTTCTGGCTGTACAAGACTTTTTGGGTGGTAGGCTTGTGTCTGACCTTTGGCTGCTGCTGCTGCTGCTGCTGATGATGAATTTTTAGGTGGTAGTCTTGTGTTTCTGACCTTTGGCTGACAAGTTTGACTGTAGTGTTGGTAGTCCTAAGTCTATGACAAGTGACTGAACCAGAGACTTTTGGTAGTCCTGTGTCTCTAACATTGGCATAAACTTTGCACTGAGGAACAAGACTTTTGGGGTGGTAGTCTTGTGTTTCTGACCTTTGGATGTTGATGATGATGATGATTTTTGGGGTGGTAGTCTTGTGTCTCTGACCTTTGGCTGATGATGATGATGATGGTGATGATAATTTTTGGCTGTACAAGACTTTTGGGGTGGTAGGCTTGTGTCTCTGACCTTTGGCTGCTGCTGCTGATGACTTTTGGGGTGGTAGTCTTGTGTCTCTGACCTTTGGATGATGATGATGATGATGATTTTTGGGGTGATAGTCTTGTGTCTCTGACCTTTGGCTGATGATGATGATGGTGATGATAATTTCTGGCTGTACAAGACTTTTTGGGTGGTAGGCTTGTGTCTCTGACCTTTGGCTGCTGCTGCTGCTGCTGATGATGATGAATTTTGAGGTGGTAGTCTTGTGTTTCTGACCTTTGGCTGACAAGTTTGACTGTAGTGTTGGTAGTCCTAAGTCTATGACAAGTGACTGAACCAGAGACTTTTGGTAGTCCTGTGTCTCTAACATTGGCATAAACTTTGGACTGAGGAACAAGACTTTTGGGGTGGTAGTCTTGTGTCTCTGACCTTTGGACGACGATGATGATTTTTGGGGTGGTAGTCTTGTTTCTCTGACCTTTGGCTGATGATGATGATGATGGTGATGATAATTTTTGGCTGTACAAGACTTTTGGGGTGATAGGCTTGTGTCTCTGACCTTTGGCTGCTGCTGCTGATGATGATGACTTTTGGGGTGGTAGTCTTGTGTCTCTGACCTTTGGATGATGATGATGATGATGATTTTCAGGGTGGTAGTCTTGTGTCTCTGACCTTTGGCTGATGATGATGATGGTGATGATAATTTCTGGCTGTACAAGACTTTTTGGGTGGTAGGCTTGTGTCTCTGACCTTTGGCTGCTGCTGCTGCTGATGATGATGATGAATTTTGAGGTGGTAGTCTTGTGTTTCTGACCTTTGGCTGACAAGTTTGACTGTAGTGTTGGTAGTCCTAAGTCTATGACAAGTGACTGAACCAGAGACTTTTGGTAGTCCTGTGTCTCTAACATTGGCATAAACTTTGGACTGAGGAACAAGACTTTTGGGGTGGTAGTCTTGTGTCTCTGACCTTTGGACGACGATGATGATTTTTGGGGTGGTAGTCTTGTTTCTCTGACCTTTGGCTGATGATGATGATGGTGGTGATGATAATTTTTGGCTGTACAAGACTTTTGGGGTGGTAGGCTTGTGTCTCTGACCTTTGGCTGCTGCTGCTGATGATGATGACTTTTGGGGTGGTAGTCTTGTGTCTCTGACCTTTGGATGATGATGATGATTTTCAGGGTGGTAGTCTTGTGTCTCTGACCTTTGGCTGATGATGATGATGGTGATGATGGTGATGATTATTTCTGGCTGTACAAGACTTTTTGGGTGGTAGGCTTGTGTCTGACCTTTGGCTGCTGCTGCTGATGATGATGAAGATGAATTTTTAGGTGGTAGTCTTGTGTTTCTGACCTTTGGCTGACAAGTTTGACTGTAGTGTTGGTAGTCCTAAGTCTATGACAAGTGACTGAACCAGAGACTTTTGGTAGTCCTGTGTCTCTAACATTGGCATAAACTTTGGACTGAGGAACAAGACTTTTGGGGTGGTAGTCTTGTGTGTCTGACCTTTGGACGACGATGATGATTTTTGGGGTGGTAGTCTTGTGTCTCTGACCTTTGGCTGATGATGATGATGGTGATGATAATTTTTGGCTGTACAAGACTTTTGGGGTGGTAGGCTTGTGTCTCTGACCTTTGGCTGCTGCTGCTGATGATGATGACTTTTGGGGTGGTAGTCTTGTGTTTCTGACCTTTGGATGTTGATGACGATGATGATTTTTGGGGTGGTAGTCTTGTGTCTCTGACCTTTGGCTGATGATGATGATGGTGATGATAATTTCTGGCTGTACAAGACTTTTTGGGTGGTAGGCTTGTGTCTCTGACCTTTGGCTGCTGCTGCTGCTGATGATGATGAATTTTGAGGTGGTAGTCTTGTGTTTCTGACCTTTGGCTGACAAGTTTGACTGTAGTGTTGGCAGTCCTAAGTCTATGACAAGTGACTGAACCAGAGACTTTTGGTAGTCCTGTGTCTCTAACATTGGCATAAACTTTGGACTGAGGAACAAGACTTTTGGGGTGGTAGTCTTGTGTGTCTGACCTTTGGACGACGATGATGATTTTTGGGGTGGTAGTCTTGTGTCTCTGACCTTTGGCAGATAATGATGATGGTGATGATAATTTTTGGCTGTACAAGACTTTTGGGGTGGTAGGCTTGTGTCTCTGACCTTTGGCTGCTGCTGCTGTTGACTTTTGGGGTGGTATTCTTGTGTCTCTGACCTTTGGATGATGATGATGATGATGATTTTTGGGGTGATAGTCTTGTGTCTCTGACCTTTGGCTGATGATGATGATGGTGATGATAATTTCTGGCTGTACAAGACTTTTTGGGTGGTAGGCTTGTGTCTCTGACCTTTGGCTGCTGCTGCTGCTGATGATGATGATGAATTTTGAGGTGGTAGTCTTGTGTTTCTGACCTTTGGCTGACAAGTTTGACTGTAGTGTTGGTAGTCCTAAGTCTATGACAAGTGACTGAACCAGAGACTTTTGGTAGTCCTGTGTCTCTAACATTGGCATAAACTTTGGACTGAGGAACAAGACTTTTGGGGTGGTAGTCTTGTGTCTCTGACCTTTGGACGACGATGATGATTTTTGGGGTGGTAGTCTTGTTTCTCTGACCTTTGGCTGATGATGATGATGGTGGTGATGATAATTTTTGGCTGTACAAGACTTTTGGGGTGGTAGGCTTGTGTCTCTGACCTTTGGCTGCTGCTGCTGATGATGATGACTTTTGGGGTGGTAGTCTTGTGTCTCTGACCTTTGGATGATGATGATGATTTTCAGGGTGGTAGTCTTGTGTCTCTGACCTTTGGCTGATGATGATGATGGTGATGATTATTTCTGGCTGTACAAGACTTTTTGGGTGGTAGGCTTGTGTCTGACCTTTGGCTGCTGCTGCTGATGATGATGATGATGAATTTTGAGGTGGTAGTCTTGTGTTTCTGACCTTTGGCTGACAAGTTTGACTGTAGTGTTGGTAGTCCTAAGTCTATGACAAGTGACTGAACCAGAGACTTTTGGTAGTCCTGTGTCTCTAACATTGGCATAAACTTTGGACTGAGGAACAAGACTTTTGGGGTGGTAGTCTTGTGTCTCTGACCTTTGGACGACGATGATGACTTTTGGGGTGGTAGTCTTGTGTCTCAGACCTTTGGATGATGATGATGATGATGATGATTTTTGGGATGATAGTCTTGTGTCTCTGACCTTTGGCTGATGATGATGATGGTGATGATAATTTCTGGCTGTAAAAGACTTTTTGGGTGGTAGGCTTGTGTCTCTGACCTTTGGCTGCTGCTGCTGCTGATGATGATGATGAATTTTGAGGTGGTAGTCTTGTGTTTCTGACCTTTGGCTGACAAGTTTGACTGTAGTGTTGGTAGTCCTAAGTCTATGACAAGTGACTGAACCAGAGACTTTTGGTAGTCCTGTGTCTCTAACATTGGCATAAACTTTTGACTGAGGAACAAGACTTTTGGGGTGGTAGTCTTGTGTGTCTGACCTTTGGACGACGATGATGATTTTTGGGGTGGTAGTCTTGTTTCTCTGACCTTTGGCTGATGATGATGATGGTGGTGATGATAATTTTTGGCTGTACAAGACATTTGGGGTGGTAGGCTTGTGTCTCTGACCTTTGGCTGCTGCTGCTGATGATGATGACTTTTGGGGTGGTAGTCTTGTGTCTCTGACCTTTGGATGATGATGATGATGATGATTTTCAGGGTGGTAGTCTTGTGTCTCTGACCTTTGGCTGATGATGATGATGGTGATGATTATTTCTGGCTGTACAAGACTTTTTGGGTGGTAGGCTTGTGTCTGACCTTTGGCTGCTGCTGCTGCTGATGATGATGATGAATTTTTAGGTGGTAGTCTTGTGTTTCTGACCTTTGGCTGACAAGTTTGACTGTAGTGTTGGTAGTCCTAAGTCTATGACAAGTGACTGAACCAGAGACTTTTGGTAGTCCTGTGTCTCTAACATTGGCATAAACTTTGGACTGAGGAACAGGACTTTTGGGGTGGTAGTCTTGTGTCTCTGACCTTTGGACGACGATGATGATTTTTGGGGTGGTAGTCTTGTGTCTCTGACCTTTGGCTGATGATGATGATGGTGATGATAATTTTTGGCTGTACAAGACATTTGGGGTGGTAGGCTTGTGTCTCTGACCTTTTGCTGCTGCTGCTGATGATGATGACTTTTGGGGCGGTAGTCTTGTGTTTCTGACCTTTGGATGATGATGATGATGATGATTTTCACGGTGGTAGTCTTGTGTCTCTGACCTTTGGCTGATGATGATGATGGTGATGATAATTTCTGGCTGTACAAGACTTTTTGGGTGGTAGGCTTGTGTCTCTGACCTTTGGCTGCTGCTGCTGCTGCTGATGATGATGAATTTTGAGGTGGTAGTCTTGTGTTTCTGACCTTTGGCTGACAAGTTTGACTGTAGTGTTGGTAGTCCTAAGTCTATGACAAGTGACTGAACCAGAGACTTTTGGTAGTCCTGTGTCTCTAACATTGGCATAAACCTTGGACTGAGGAACAAGACTTTTGGGGTGGTAGTCTTGTGTGTCTGACCTTTGGACGACGATGATGATTTTTGGGGTGGTAGTCTTGTGTCTCTGACCTTTGGCTGATGATGATGATGGTGATGATAATTTTTGGCTGTACAAGACTTTTGGGGTGGTAGGCTTGTGTCTCTGACCTTTGGCTGCTGCTGCTGTTGACTTTTGGGGTGGTAGTCTTGTGTCTCTGACCTTTGGATGATGATGATGATGATGATGATTTTTAGGGTGATAGTCTTGTGTCTCTGACCTTTGGCTGATGATGATGATGGTGATGATAATTTCTGGCTGTACAAGACTTTTTGGGTGGTAGGCTTGTGTCTCTGACCTTTGGCTGCTGCTGCTGCTGCTGCTGATGATGATGAATTTTGAGGTGGTAGTCTTGTGTTTCTGACCTTTGGCTGACAAGTTTGACTGTAGTGTTGGTAGTCCTAAGTCTATGACAAGTGACTGAACCTGAGACTTTTGGTAGTCCTGTGTCTCTAACATTGGCATAAACTTTGGACTGAGGAACAAGACTTTTGGGGTGGTAGTCTTGTGTGTCTGACCTTTGGACGACGATGATGATTTTTGGGGTGGTAGTCTTGTGTCTCTGACCTTTGGCTGATGATGATGATGATGGTGATGATAATTTTTGGCTGTACAAGACTTTTGGGGTGGTAGGCTTGTGTCTCTGACCTTTGGCTGCTGCTGCTGATGACTTTTGGGGTGGTAGTCTTGTGTCTCTGACCTTTGGATGATGATGATGATGATGATGATTTTTGGGGTGATAGTCTTGTGTCTCTGACCTTTGGCTGATGATGATGATGGTGATGATAATTTCTGGCTGTACAAGACTTTTTGGGTGGTAGGCTTGTGTCTCTGACCTTTGGCTGCTGCTGCTGCTGCTGATGATGATGAATTTTGAGGTGGTAGTCTTGTGTTTCTGACCTTTGGCTGACAAGTTTGACTGTAGTGTTGGTAGTCCTAAGTCTATGACAAGTGACTGAACCAGAGACTTTTGGTAGTCCTGTGTCTCTAACATTGGCATAAACTTTGGACTGAGGAACAAGACTTTTGGGGTGGTAGTCTTGTGTCTCTGACCTTTGGACGACGATGAAGATTTTTGGGGTGGTAGTCTTGTTTCTCTGACCTTTGGCTGATGATGATGATGATGGTGATGATAATTTTTGGCTGTAAAAGACTTTTGGGGTGGTAGGCTTGTGTCTCTGACCTTTGGCTGCTGCTGCTGATGATGATGACTTTTGGGGTGGTAGTCTTGTGTCTCTGACCTTTGGATGATGATGATGATGATGATTTTCAGGGTGGTAGTCTTGTGTCTCTGACCTTTGGCTGATGATGATGATGGTGATGATTATTTCTGGCTGTACAAGACTTTTTGGGTGGTAGGCTTGTGTCTCTGACCTTTGGCTGCTGCTGCTGCTGATGATGATGATGAATTTTGAGGTGGTAGTCTTGTGTTTCTGACCTTTGGCTGACAAGTTTGACTGTAGTGTTGGTAGTCCTAAGTCTATGACAAGTGACTGAACCAGAGACTTTTGGTAGTCCTGTGTCTCTTAACATTGGCATAAACTTTGGACTGAGGAACAAGACTTTTGGGGTGGTAGTCTTGTGTCTCTGACCTTTGGACGACGATGATGTTTTGGGTGGTAGTCTTGTGTCTCTGACCTTTGGCTGATGATGATGATGGTGATGATATTTTTTGGCTGTACAAGACTTTTGGGGTGGTAGGCTTGTGTCTCTGACCTTTGGCTGCTGCTGCTGATGATAATGACTTTTGGGGTGGTAGTCTTATGTCTCTGACCTTTGGATGATGATGATGATGATGATTTTCAGGGTGGTAGTGATGTGTCTCTGACCTTTGGCTGATGATGATGATGGTGATGATAATTTCTGGCTGTACAAGACTTTTTGGGTGGTAGGCTTGTGTCTCTGACCTTTTGCTGCTGCTGCTGCTGCTGATGATGATGAATTTTGAGGTGGTAGTCTTGTGTTTCTGACCTTTGGCTGACAAGTTTGACTGTAGTGTTGGTAGTCCTAAGTCTATGACAAGTGACTGAACCAGAGACTTTTGGTAGTCCTGTGTCTCTAACATTGGCATAAACTTTGGACTGAGGAACAAGACTTTTGGGGTGGTAGTCTTGTGTCTCTGACCTTTGGACGACGATGATGATTTTTGGGGTGGTAGTCTTGTTTCTCTGACCTTTGGCTGATGATGATGATGGTGGTGATGATAAATTTTGGCTGTACAAGACTTTTGGGGTGGTAGGCTTGTGTCTCTGACCTTTGGCTGCTGCTGCTGATGATGATGACTTTTGGGGTGGTAGTCTTGTGTCTCTGACCTTTGGATGATGATGATGATGATGATTTTCAGGGTGGTAGTCTTGTGTCTCTGACCTTTGGCTGATGATGATGATGGTGATGATTATTTCTGGCTGTACAAGACTTTTTGGGTGGTAGGCTTGTGTCTCTGACCTTTGGCTGCTGCTGCTGCTGATGATGATGATGAATTTTGAGGTGGTAGTCTTGTGTTTCTGACCTTTGGCTGACAAGTTTGACTGTAGTGTTGGTAGTCCTAAGTCTATGACAAGTGACTGAACCAGAGACTTTTGGTAGTCCTGTGTCTCTTAACATTGGCATAAACTTTGGACTGAGGAACAAGACTTTTGGGGTGGTAGTCTTGTGTCTCTGACCTTTGGACGACGATGATGTTTTGGGTGGTAGTCTTGTGTCTCTGACCTTTGGCTGATGATGATGATGGTGATGATATTTTTTGGCTGTACAAGACTTTTGGGGTGGTAGGCTTGTGTCTCTGACCTTTGGCTGCTGCTGCTGATGATAATGACTTTTGGGGTGGTAGTCTTATGTCTCTGACCTTTGGATGATGATGATGATGATGATTTTCAGGGTGGTAGTGATGTGTCTCTGACCTTTGGCTGATGATGATGGTGATGA
>OY804603.1:37405222-37475222 GCA_963680895.1 Fragum sueziense
GATGATGGTGATGATAATTTTTGGCTGTACAAGACTTTTGGGGTGGTAGGCTTGTGTCTCTGACCTTTGGCTGCTGCTGATGATGATGATGACTTTTGGGGTGGTAGTCTTGTGTCTCTGACCTTTGGATGATGATGATGATGATGATTTTCAGGGTGGTAGTCTTGTGTCTCTGACCTTTGGCTGATGATGATGATGGTGATGATTATTTCTGGCTGTACAAGACTTTTTGGGTGGTAGGCTTGTGTCTCTGACCTTTGGCTGCTGCTGCTGATGATGATGATGATGAATTTTGAGGTGGTAGTCTTGTGTTTCTGACCTTTGGCTGACAAGTTTGACTGTAGTGTTGGTAGTCCTTAGTCTATGACAAGTGACTGAACCAGAGACTTTTGGTAGTCCTGTGTCTCTAACATTGGCATAAACTTTGGACTGAGGAACAAGACTTTTGGGGTGGTAGTCTTGTGTCTCTGACCTTTGGACGACGATGATGATTTTTGGGGTGGTAGTCTTGTTTCTCTGACCTTTTGCTGATGATGATGATGGTGATGATAATTTTTGGCTGTACAAGACTTTTGGGGTGGTAGGCTTGTGTCTCTGACCTTTGGCTGCTGCTGCTGATGATGATGACTTTTGGGGTGGTAGTCTTGTGTCTCTGACCTTTGGATGATGATGATGATGATGATTTTCAGGGTGGTAGTCTTGTGTCTCTGACCTTTGGCTGATGATGATGATGGTGATGATTATTTCTGGCTGTACAAGACTTTTTGGGTGGTAGGCTTGTGTCTGACCTTTGGCTGCTGCTGCTGCTGATGATGATGATGAATTTTGAGGTGGTAGTCTTGTGTTTCTGACCTTTGGCTGACAAGTTTGACTGTAGTGTTGGTAGTCCTAAGTCTATGACAAGTGACTGAACCAGAGACTTTTGGTAGTCCTGTGTCTCTAACATTGGCATAAACTTTGGACTGAGGAACAAGACTTTTGGGTGGTAGTCTTGTGTCTCTGAACTTTGGACGACGATGATGATTTTTGGGGTGGTAGTCTTGTGTCTCTGACCTTTGGCTGATGATGATGATGGTGATGATAATTTTTGGCTGTACAAGACTTTTGGGGTGGTAGGCTTGTGTCTCTGACCTTTGGCTGCTGCTGCTGATGATGATGACTTTTGGGGTGGTAGTCTTGTGTTTCTGACCTTTGGATGTTGATGATGATGATGATGATTTTTGGGGTGGTAGTCTTGTGTCTCTGACCTTTGGCTGATGATGATGATGGTGATGATAATTTCTGGCTGTACAAGACATTTTGGGTGGTAGGCTTGTGTCTCTGACCTTTGGCTGCTGCTCTTGCTGATGATGATGATGAATTTTGCGGTGGTTGTCTTGTGTTTCTGACCTTTGGCTGACAAGTTTGACTGTAGTGTTGGTAGTCCTAAGTCTATGACAAGTGACTGAACCAGAGACTTTTGGTAGTCCTGTGTCTCTAACATTGGCATAAACTTTGGACTGAGGAACAAGACTTTTGGGGTGGTAGTCTTGTGTGTCTGACCTTTGGACGACGATGATGATTTTTGGGGTGGTAGTCTTGTGTCTCTGACCTTTGGCTGATGATGATGATGGTGATGCTAATTTTTGGCTGTACAAGACTTTTGGGGTGGTAGGCTTGTGTCTCTGACCTTTAGCTGCTGCTGCTGTTGACTTTTGGGGTGGTAGTCTTGTGTCTCTGACCTTTGGATGATGATGATGATGATGATGATTTTTGGGGTGATAGTCTTGTGTCTCTGACCTTTGGCTGATGATGATGATGGTGATGATAATTTCTGGCTGTACAAGACTTTTTGGGTGGTAGGCTTGTGTCTCTGACCTTTGGCTGCTGCTGCTGCTGATGATGATGATGAATTTTGAGGTGGTAGTCTTGTGTTTCTGACCTTTGGCTGACAAGTTTGACTGTAGTGTTGGTAGTCCTAAGTCTATGACAAGTGACTGAACCAGAGACTTTTGGTAGTCCTGTGTCTCTAACATTGGCATAAACTTTGGACTGAGGAACAAGACTTTTGGGGTGGTAGTCTTGTGTCTCTGACCTTTGGACGACGATGATGATTTTTGGGGTGGTAGTCTTGTGTCTCTGACCTTTGGCTGATGATGATGATGATGGTGATGATAATTTTTGGCTGTACAAGACTTTTGGGGTGGTAGGCTTGTGTCTCTGACCTTTGGCTGCTGCTGCTGATGACTTTTGGGGTGGTAGTCTTGTGTCTCTGACCTTTGGATGATGATGATGATGATGATTTTTGGGGTGATAGTCTTGTGTCTCTGACCTTTGGCTGATGATGATGATGGTGATGATAATTTCTGGCTGTACAAGACTTTTTGGGTGGTAGGCTTGTGTCTCTGGCCTTTGGCTGTTGCTGCTGCTGATGATGATGATGAATTTGAGGTGGTAGTCTTGTGTTTCTGACCTTTGGCTGACAAGTTTGACTGTAGTGTTGGTAGTCCTAAGTCTATGACAAGTGACTGAACCAGAGACTTTTGGTAGTCCTGTGTCTCTAACATTAGCATAAACTTTGGACTGAGGAACAAGACTTTTGGGGTGGTAGTCTTGTGTCTCTGACCTTTGGCTGATGATGATGATGATGGTGATGATAATTTTTGGCTGTACAAGACTTTTGGGGTGGTAGGCTTGTGTCTCTGACCTTTGGCTGCTGCTGATGATGATGATGACTTTTGGGGTGGTAGTCTTGTGTCTTTGACCTTTGGATGATGATGATGATGATGATTTTCAGGGTGGTAGTCTTGTGTCTCTGACCTTTGGCTGATGATGATGATGGTGATGATTATTTCTGGCTGTACAAGACTTTTTGGGTGGTAGGCTTGTGTCTCTGACCTTTGGCTGCTGCTGCTGCTGATGATGATGATGAATTTTGAGGTGGTAGTCTTGTGTTTCTGACCTTTGGCTGACAAGTTTGACTGTAGTGTTGGTAGTCCTAAGTCTATGACAAGTGACTGAACCAGAGACTTTTGGTAGTCCTGTGTCTCTAACATTGGCATAAACTTTGGACTGAGGAACAAGACTTTTGGGATGGTAGTCTTGTGTCTCTGACCTTTGGACGACGATGATGACTTTTGGGGTGGTAATCTTGTGTCTCTGACCTTTGGATGATGATGATGATGATGCTATTTGGGGTGTAGTCTTGTGTCTCTGACCTTTGGCTGATGATGATGATGGTGATGATAATTTCTGGCTGTACAAGACTTTTTGGGTGGTAGGCTTGTGTCTCAGACCTTTGGCTGCTGCTGCTGATGATGATGATGAATTTTGGGGTGGTAGTCTTGTGTTTCTGACCTTTGGCTGACAAGTTTGACTGTAGTGTTGGTAGTCCTAAGTCTATGACGAGTGACTGAACCAGAGACTTTTGGTAGTCCTGTGTCTCTAACACTGGCATAAACTTTGGACTGAGGAACAAGACTTTTGGGGTGGTAGTCTTGTGTCTCTGACCTTTGGACAACAATGATGATTTTTGGGGTGGTAATCTTGTGTCTCTGACCTTTGGCTGATGATGATGGTGATGATAATATTTGGCTATACAAGACTTTTGGGGTGGTAGGCTTGTGTCTCTGACCTTTGGCTGCTGCTGATGATGATGATGATGATGAATTTTGGGGTGGTAGTCTTGTGTTTCTGACCTTTGGCTGACAAGTTTGACTGTAGTGTTGGTAGTCCTAAGTCTATGACAAGTGACTGAACCAGAGACTTTTGGTAGTCCTGTGTCTCTAACATTGGCATAAACTTTGGACTGAGGAACAAGACTTTTGGGGTGGTAGTCTTGTGTCTCTGACCTTTGGACGACGATGATGATTTTGGGGTGGTAGTCTTGTGTCTCTGACCTTTGGCTGATGATGATGATGGTGATGATAATTTTTGCTGTACAAGACTTTTGGGGTGGTAGGCTTGTGTCTCTGACCTTTGGCTGCTGCTGCTGATGATGATGACTTTTGGGGTGGTAGTCTTGTGTCTCTGACCTTTGGATGATGATGATGATGATGATGATTTTTGGGGTGGTAGTCTTGTGTCTCTGACCTTTGGCTGATGATGATGATGGTGATGATAATTTCTGGCTGTACAAGACTTTTTGGGTGGTAGGCTTGTGTCTCTGACCTTTGGCTGCTGCTGCTGCTGATGATGATGATGAATTTTGGGGTGGTAGTCTTGTGTTTCTGACCTTTGGCTGGCAAGTTTGACTGTAGTGTTGGTAGTCCTAAGTCTATGACAAGTGACTGAACCAGAGACTTTTGGTAGTCCTGTGTCTCTAACATTGGCATAAACTTTGGACTGAGGAACAAGACTTTTGGGGTGGTAGTCTTGTGTGTCTGACCTTTGGACGACGATGATGATTTTTGGGGTGGTAGTCTTGTGTCTCTGACCTTTGGCTGATGATGATGATGGTGATGATAATTTTTGGCTGTACAAGACTTTTGGGGTGGTAGGCTTGTGTCTCTGACCTTTGGCTGCTGCTGCTGATGACTTTTGGGGTGGTAGTCTTGTGTCTCTGACCTTTGGATGATGATGATGATGATGATGATTTTTGGGGTGATAGTCTTGTGTCTCTGACCTTTGGCTGATGATGATGATGGTGATGATAATTTCTGGCTGTACAAGACTTTTTGGGTGGTAGGCTTGTGTCTCTGACCTTTGGCTGCTGCTGCTGCTGATGATGATGAATTTTGAGGTGGTAGTCTTGTGTTTCTGACCTTTGGCTGACAAGTTTGACTGTAGTGTTGGTAGTCCTAAGTCTATGACAAGTGACTGAACCAGAGACTTTTGGTAGTCCTGTGTCTCTAACATTGGCATAAACTTTGGACTGAGGAACAAGACTTTCGGGATGGTAGTCTTGTGTCTCTGACCTTTGGACGACGATGATGACTTTTGGGGTGGTAATCTTGTTTCTCTGACCTTTGGCTGATGATAATGATGGTGGTGATGATAATTTTTGGCTGTACAAGACTTTTGGGGTGGTAGGCTTGTGTCTCTGACCTTTGGCTGCTGCTGCTGATGATGATGACTTTTGGGGTGGTAGTCTTGTGTCTCTGACCTTTGGATGCTGATGATGATGATGATTTTCAGGGTGGTAGTCTTGTGTCTCTGACCTTTGGCTGATGATGATGATGGTGATGATTATTTCTGGCTGTACAAGACTTTTTGGGTGGTAGGCTTGTGTCTGACCTTTGGCTGCTGCTGCTGCTGATGATGATGATGAATTTTGAGGTGGTAGTCTTGTGTTTCTGACCTTTGGCTGACAAGTTTGACTGTAGTGTTGGTAGTCCTAAGTCTATGACAAGTGACTGAACCAGAGACTTTTGGTAGTCCTGTGTCTCTAACATTGGCATAAACTTTGGACTGAGGAACAAGACTTTTGGGGTGGTAGTCTTGTGTGTCTGACCTTTGGACGACGATGATGATTTTTGGGGTGGTAGTCTTGTGTCTCTGACCTTTGGCTGATGATGATGATGATGGTGATGATAATTTTTGGCTGTACAAGACTTTTGGGGTGGTAGGCTTGTGTCTCTGACCTTTGGCTGCTGCTGCTGATGATGATGACTTTTGGGGTGGTAGTCTTGTGTCTCTGACCTTTGGATGATGATGATGATGATGATTTTCAGGGTGGTAGTCTTGTGTCTCTGACCTTTGGCTGATGATGATGATGGTGATGATTATTTCTGGCTGTACAAGACTTTTTGGGTGGTAGGCTTGTGTCTCTGACCTTTGGCTGCTGCTGCTGCTGATGATGATGAATTTTGAGGTGGTAGTCTTGTGTTTCTGACCTTTGGCTGACAAGTTTGACTGTAGTGTTGGTAGTCCTAAGTCTATGACAAGTGACTGAACCAGAGACTTTTGGTAGTCCTGTGTCTCTAACATTAGCATAAACTTTGGACTGAGGAACAAGACTTTTGGGGTGGTAGTCTTGTGTGTCTGACCTTTGGACGACGATGATGATTTTTGGGGTGGTAGTCTTGTGTCTCTGACCTTTGGCTGATGATGATGATGGTGATGATAATTTTTGGCTGTACAAGACTTTTGGGGTGGTAGGCTTGTGTCTCTGACCTTTGGCTGCTGCTGCTGATGATGATGACTTTTGGAGTGGTAGTCTTGTGTCTCTGACCTTTGGATGATGATGATGATGATGATTTTCAGGGTGGTAGTCTTGTGTCTCTGACCTTTGGCTGATGATGATGATGGTGATGATTATTTCTGGCTGTACAAGACTTTTTGGGTGGTAGGCTTGTGTCTCTGACCTTTGGCTGCTGCTGATGATGATGATGAATTTTGAGGTGGTAGTCTTGTGTTTCTGACCTTTGGCTGACAAGTTTGACTGTAGTGTTGGTAGTCCTAAGTCTATGACAAGTGACAGAACCAGAGACTTTTGGTAGTCCTGTGTCTCTAACATTGGCATAAACTTTGGACTGAGGAACAAGACTTTTGGGGTGGTAGTCTTGTGTCTCTGACCTTTGGACGACGATGATTTTTGGGGTGGTAGTCTTGTTTCTCTGACCTTTGGCTGATGATGATGATGGTGGTGATGATAATTTTTGGCTGTACAAGACTTTTGGGGTGGTAGGCTTGTGTCTCTGACCTTTGGCTGCTGCTGCTGATGATGATGACTTTTGGGGTGGTAGTCTTGTGTCTCTGACCTTTGGATGATGATGATGATGATGATGATTTTCAGGGTGGTAGTCTTGTGTCTCTGACCTTTGGCTGATGATGATGATGGTGATGATTATTTCTGGCTGTACAAGACTTTTTGGGTGGTAGGCTTGTGTCTGACCTTTGGCTGCTGCTGCTGATGATGATGATGATGAATTTTGAGGTGGTAGTCTTGTGTTTCTGACCTTTGGCTGACAAGTTTGACTGTAGTGTTGGTAGTCCTAAGTCTATGACAAGTGACTGAACCAGAGACTTTTGGTAGTCCTGTGTCTCTAACATTGGCATAAACTTTGGACTGAGGAACAAGACTTTTGGGTGGTAGTCTTGTGTCTCTGACCTTTGGACGACGATGATGATTTTTGGGGTGGTAGTCTTGTGTCTCTGACCTTTGGCTGATGATGATGATGGTGATGATAATTTTTGGCTGTACAAGACTTTTGGGGTGGTAGGCTTGTGTCTCTGACCTTTGGCTGCTGCTGCTGATGATGATGACTTTTGGGGTGGTAGTCTTGTGTTTCTGACCTTTGGATGTTGATGATGATGATGATGATTTTTGGGGTGGTAGTCTTGTGTCTCTGACCTTTGGCTGATGATGATGATGGTGATGATAATTTCTGGCTGTACAAGACATTTTGGGTGGTAGGCTTGTGTCTCTGACCTTTGGCTGCTGCTGCTGCTGATGATGATGATGAATTTTGAGGTGGTTGTCTTGTGTTTCTGACCTTTGGCTGACAAGTTTGACTGTAGTGTTGGTAGTCCTAAGTCTATGACAAGTGACTGAACCAGAGACTTTTGGTAGTCCTGTGTCTCTAACATTGGCATAAACTTTGGACTGAGGAACAAGACTTTTGGGGTGGTAGTCTTTTGTGTCTGACCTTTGGACGACGATGATGATATTTGGGGTGGTAGTCTTGTGTCTCTGACCTTTGGCTGATGATGATGATGGTGATGATAATTTTTGGCTGTACAGACTTTTGGGGTGGTAGGCTTGTGTCTCTGACCTTTAGCTGCTGCTGCTGTTGACTTTTGGGGTGGTAGTCTTGTGTCTCTGACCTTTGGATGATGATGATGATGATGATGATTTTTGGGGTGATAGTCTTGTGTCTCTGACCTTTGGCTGATGATGATGATGGTGATGATAATTTCTGGCTGTACAAGACTTTTTGGGTGGTAGGCTTGTGTCTCTGACCTTTGGCTGCTGCTGCTGCTGATGATGATGATGAATTTTGAGGTGGTAGTCTTGTGTTTCTGACCTTTGGCTGACAAGTTTGACTGTAGTGTTGGTAGTCCTAAGTCTATGACAAGTGACTGAACCAGAGACTTTTGGTAGTCCTGTGTCTCTAACATTGGCATAAACTTTGGACTGAGGAACAAGACTTTTGGGGTGGTAGTCTTGTGTCTCTGACCTTTGGACGACGATGATGATTTTTGGGGTGGTAGTCTTGTGTCTCTGACCTTTGGCTGATGATGATGATGATGATGATGATAATTTTTGGCTGTACAAGACTTTTGGGGTGGTAGGCTTGTGTCTCTGACCTTTGGCTGCTGCTGCTGATGACTTTTGGGGTGGTAGTCTTGTGTCTCTGACCTTTGGATGATGATGATGATGATGATTTTTGGGGTGATAGTCTTGTGTCTCTGACCTTTGGCTGATGATGATGATGGTGATGATAATTTCTGGCTGTACAAGACTTTTTGGGTGGTAGGCTTGTGTCTCTGGCCTTTGGCTGCTGCTGCTGCTGATGATGATGATGAATTTTGAGGTGGTAGTCTTGTGTTTCTGACCTTTGGCTGACAAGTTTGACTGTAGTGTTGGTAGTCCTAAGTCTATGACAAGTGACTGAACCAGAGACTTTTGGTAGTCCTGTGTCTCTAACATTAGCATAAACTTTGTACTGAGGAACAAGACTTTTGGGGTGGTAGTCTTGTGTCTCTGACCTTTGGACGACGATGATGATTTTTGGGGTGGTAGTCTTGTTTCTCTGACCTTTGGCTGATGATGATGCTGATGGTGATGATAATTTTTGGCTGTACAAGACTTTTGGGGTGGTAGGCTTGTGTCTCTGACCTTTGGCTGCTGCTGCTGATGATGATGACTTTTGGGGTGGTAGTCTTGTGTCTTTGACCTTTGGATGATGATGATGATGATGATTTTCAGGGTGGTAGTCTTGTGTCTCTGACCTTTGGCTGATGATGATGATGGTGATGATTATTTCTGGCTGTACAAGACTTTTTGGGTGGTAGGCTTGTGTCTCTGACCTTTGGCTGCTGCTGCTGCTGATGATGATGATGAATTTTGAGGTGGTAGTCTTGTGTTTCTGACCTTTGACTGACAAGTTTGACTGTAGTGTTGGTAGTCCTAAGTCTATGACAAGTGACTGAACCAGAGACTTTTGGTAGTCCTGTGTCTCTAACATTGGCATAAACTTTGGACTGAGGAACAAGACTTTTGGGATGGTAGTCTTGTGTCTCTGACCTTTGGACGACGATGATGACTTTTGGGGGTGGTAATCTTGTGTCTCTGACCTTTGGATGATGATGATGATGATGATGATATTTGGGGTGTAGTCTTGTGTCTCTGACCTTTGGCTGATGATGATGATGGTGATGATAATTTCTGGCTGTACAAGACTTTTTGGGTGGTAGGCTTGTGTCTCAGACCTTTGGCTGCTGCTGCTGCTGATGATGATGATGAATTTTGAGGTGGTAGTCTTGTGTTTCTGACCTTTGGCTGACAAGTTTGACTGTAGTGTTGGTAGTCCTAAGTCTATGACAAGTGACTGAACCAGAGACTTTTGGTAGTCCTGTGTCTCTAACATTGGCATAAACTTTGGACTGAGGAACAAGACTTTTGGGGTGGTAGTCTTGTGTCTCTGACCTTTGGACAACAATGATGATTTTTGGGATGGTAATCTTGTGTCTCTGACCTTTGGCTGATGATGATGGTGATGATAATATTTGGCTGTACAAGACTTTTGGGGTGGTAGGCTTGTGTCTCTGACCTTTGGCTGCTGCTGCTGCTGATGATGATGATGAATTTTGGGGTGGTAGTCTTGTGTTTCTGACCTTTGGCTGACAAGTTTGACTGTAGTGTTGGTAGTCCTAAGTCTATGACAAGTGACTGAACCAGAGACTTTTGGTAGTCCTGTGTCTCTAACATTGGCATAAACTTTGGACTGAGGAACAAGACTTTTGGGGTGGTAGTCTTGTGTCTCTGACCTTTGGACGACGATGATGATTTTGGGGTGGTAGTCTTGTGTCTCTGACCTTTGGCTGATGATGATGATGGTGATGATAATTTTTGGCTGTACAAGACTTTTGGGGTGGTAGGCTTGTGTCTCTGACCTTTGGCTGCTGCTGCTGCTGCTGATGATGACATTTGGGGTGGTAGTCTTGTGTCTCTGACCTTTGGATGATGATGATGATGATGATGATTTTTGGGGTGGTAGTCTTGTGTCTCTGACCTTTGGCTGATGATGATGATGGTGATGATAATTTCTGGCTGTACAAGACTTTTTGGGTGGTAGGCTTGTGTCTCTGACCTTTGGCTGCTGCTGCTGCTGATGAAGATGATGAATTTTGGGGTGGTAGTCTTGTGTTTCTGACCTTTCGCTGACAAGTTTGACTGTAGTGTTGGTAGTCCTAAGTCTATGACAAGTGACTGAACCAGAGACTTTTGGTAGTCCTGTGTCTCTAACATTGGCATAAACTTTGGACTGAGGAACAAGACTTTTGGGGTGGTAGTCTTGTGTCTCTGACCTTTGGACGACGATGATGATTTTTGGGGTGGTAGTCTTGTGTCTCTGACCTTTGGCTGATGATGATGATGGTGATGATAATTTTTGGCTGTACAAGACTTTTGGGGTGGTAGGCTTGTGTCTCTGACCTTTGGCTGCTGCTGCTGATGATGATGACTTTTTGGGTGGTAGTCTTGTGTCTCTGACCTTTGGATGATGATGATGATGATGATGATGTTTGGGGTGGTAGTCTTGTGTCTCTGACCTTTGGCTGATGATGATGATGGTGATGATAATTTCTGGCTGTACAAGATTTTTTGGGTGGTAGGCTTGTGTTTCTGACCTTTGGCTGCTGCTGCTGATGATGATGAATTTTGAGGTGGTAGTCTTGTGTTTCTGACCTTTGGCTGACAAGTTTGACTGTAGTGTTGGTAGTCCTAAGTCTATGACAAGTGACTGAACCAGAGACTTTTGGTAGTCCTGTGTCTAACATTGGCATAAACTTTGGACTGAGGAACAAGACTTTTGGGGTGGTAGTCTTGTGTCTCTGACCTTTGGACGACTATGATGATTTTGGGGTTGTAGTCTTGTGTCTCTGACCTTTGGCTGATGATGATGATGGTGATGATAATTTTTGGCTGTACAAGACTTTTGGGGTGGTAGGCTTGTGTCTCTGACCTTTGGCTGCTGCTGCTGATGATGATGACTTTTGGGGTGGTAGTCTTGTGTCTCTGACCTTTGGATGATGATGATGATGATGATTTTTGGGGTGGTAGTCTTGTGTCTCTGACCTTAGGCTGATGATGATGATGGTGATGATAATTTCTGGCTGTACAAGACTTTTTGGGTGGTAGGCTTGTGTCTCTGACCTTTGGCTGCTGCTGCTGATGATGATGATGATGAATTTTGGGGTGGTCGTCTTGTGTTTCTGACCTTTGGCTGACAAGTTTGACTGTAGTGTTGGTAGTCCTAAGTCTATGACAAGTGACTGAACCAGAGACTTTTGGTAGTCCTGTGTCTCTAACATTGGCATAAACTTTGGACTGAGGAACAAGACTTTTGGGGTGGTAGTCTTGTGTCTCTGACCTTTGGACGACGATGATGATTTTTGGGGTGGTAGTCTTGTGTCTCTGACCTTTGGCTGATGATGATGATGGTGATGATAATTTTTGGCTGTACAAGACTTTTGGGGTGGTAGGCTTGTGTCTCTGACCTTTGACTGCTGCTGCTGATGATGATGACTTTTGGGGTGGTAGTCTTTCGTCTCTGACCTTTGGATGATGATGATGATGATGATTTTTGGGGTGGTAGTCTTTTGTCTCTGACCTTTGGCTGATGATGATGATGGTGATGATAATTTCTGGCTGTACAAGACTTTTTGGGTGGTAGGCTTGTGTCTCTGACCTTTGGCTGCTGCTGCTGATGATGATGAATTTTGAGGTGGTAGTCTTGTGTTTCTGACCTTTGGCTGACAAGTTTGACTGTAGTGTTGGTAGTCCTAAGTCTATGACAAGTGACTGAACCAGAGACTTTTGGTAGTCCTGTGTCTCTAACATTGGCATAAACTTTGGACTGAGGAACAAGACTTTTGGGGTGGTAGTCTTGTGTCTCTGACCTTTGGACAACAATGATGATTTTTGGGGTGGTAATCGTGTGTCTCTGACCTTTGGCTGATGATGATGGTGATGATAATATTTGGCTGTACAAGACTTTTGGGGTGGTAGGCTTGTGTCTCTGACCTTTGGCTGCTGCTGCTGCTGCTGATGATGATGATGAATTTTGGGGTGGTAGTCTTGTGTTTCTGACCTTTGGCTGACAAGTTTGACTGTAGTGTTGGTAGTCCTAAGTCTATGACGAGTGACTGAACCAGAGACTTTTGGTAGTCCTGTGTCTCTAACACTGGCATAAACTTTGGACTGAGGAACAAGACTTTTGGGGTGGTAGTCTTGTGTCTCTGACCTTTGGACGACGATGATGATTTTTGGGGTGGTAGTCTTGTGTCTCTGACCTTTGGCTGATGATGATGATGGTGATGATAATTTTTGGCTGTACAAGACTTTTGGGGTGGTAGGCTTGTGTCTCTGACCTTTGGCTGCTGCTGCTGATGATGATGACTTTTGGGGTGGTAGTCTTGTGTCTCTGACCTTTGGATGATGATGATGATGATGATTTTTGGGGTGATAGTCTTGTGTCTCTGACCTTTGGCTGATGATGATGATGGTGATGATTATTTCTGGCTGTACAAGACTTTTGGGGTGGTAGGCTTGTGTCTGACCTTTGGCTGCTGCTGATGATGATGATGATGATGATGAATTTTGAGGTGGTAGTCTTGTGTTTCTGACCTTTGGCTGACAAGTTTGACTGTAGTGTTGGTAGTCCTAAGTCTATGACAAGTGACTGAACCAGAGACTTTTGGTAGTCCTGTGTCTCTACCATTGGCATAAACTTTGGACTGAAGAACAAGACTGTTGGGGTGGTAGTCTTGTGTCTCTGACCTTTGGACGAGGATGATGATTTTTGGGGTGGTAGTCTTGTGTCTCTGACCTTTGGCTGATGATGATGATGGTGATGATAATTTTTGGCTGTACAAGACTTTTGGGGTTGTAGGCTTGTGTTTCTGACCTTTGGATGTTGATGATGATGATGATTTTTGGGGTGGTAGTCTTGTGTCTCTGACCTTTGGCTGATGATGATGATGGTGATGATAATTTCTGGCTGTACAAGACTTTTTGGGTGGTAGGCTTGTGTCTCTGACCTTTGGCTGCTGCTGCTGCTGATGATGATGATGAATTTTGAGGTGGTAGTCTTGTGTTTCTGACCTTTGGCTGACAAGTTTGACTGTAGTGTTGGTAGTCCTAAGTCTATGACAAGTGACTGAACCTGAGACTTTTGGTAGTCCTGTGTCTCTAACATTGGCATAAACTTTGGACTGAGGAACAAGACTTTTGGGGTGGTAGTCTTGTGTGTCTGACCTTTGGACGACGATGATGATTTTTGGGGTGGTAGTCTTGTGTCTCTGACCTTTGGCTGATGATGATGATGGTGATGATAATTTTTGGCTGTACACGACTTTTGGGGTGGTAGGCTTGTGTCTCTGACCTTTGGCTGCTGCTGCTGATGACTTTTGGGGTGGTAGTCTTATGTCTCTGACCTTTGGATGATGATGATGATGATGATTTTTGGGGTGATAGTCTTGTGTCTCTGACCTTTGGCTGATGATGATGATGGTGATGATAATTTCTGGCTGTACAAGACTTTTTGGGTGGTAGGCTTGTGTCTCTGACCTTTGGCTGCTGCTGCTGCTGCTGATGATGATGAATTTTGAGGTGGTAGTCTTGTGTTTCTGACCTTTGGCTGACAAGTTTGACTGTAGTGTTGGTAGTCCTAAGTCTATGACAAGTGACTGAACCAGAGACTTTTGGTAGTCCTGTGTCTCTAACATTGGCATAAACTTTGGACTGAGGAACAAGACTTTTGGGGTGGTAGTCTTGTGTCTCTGACCTTTGGACGACGATGATGATTTTTGGGGTGGTAGTCTTGTTTCTCTGACCTTTGGCTGATGATGATGATGATGGTGATGATAATTTTTGGCTGTACAAGACTTTTGGGGTGGTAGGCTTGTGTCTCTGACCTTTGGCTGCTGCTGCTGATGATGATGACTTTTGGGGTGGTAGTCTTGTGTCTCTGACCTTTGGATGATGATGATGATGATGATTTTCAGGGTGGTAGTCTTGTGTCTCTGACCTTTGGCTGATGATGATGATGGTGATGATTATTTCTGGCTGTACAAGACTTTTTGGGTGGTAGGCCTGTGTCTCTGACCTTTGGCTGCTGCTGCTGATGATGATGATGATGAATTTTGAGGTGGTAGTCTTGTGTTTCTGACCTTTGGCTGACAAGTTTGACTGTAGTGTTGGTAGTCCTAAGTCTATGACAAGTGACTGAACCAGAGACTTTTGGTAGTCCTGTGTCTCTAACATTGGCATAAACTTTGGACTGAGGAACAAGACTTTTTGGGTGGTAGTCTTGTGTCTCTGACCTTTGGACGACGATGATGATTTTTGGGGTGGTAGTCTTGTGTCTCTGACCTTTGGCTGATGATGATGATGGTGATGATAATTTTTGGCTGTACAAGACTTTTGGGGTGGTAGGCTTGTGTCTCTGACCTTTGGCTGCTGCTTCTGATGATGATGACTTTTGGGGTGGTAGTCTTATGTCTCTGACCTTTGGATGATTATGATGATGATGATATTTGGGGTGTAGTCTTGTGTCTCTGACCTTTGGCTGCTGATGATGATGGTGATGATAATTTCTGGCTGTACAAGACTTTTTGGGTGGTAGGCTTGTGTCTCAGACCTTTGGCTGCTGCTGCTGCTGATGATGATGATGATGAATTTTGAGGTGGTAGTCTTGTGTTCTGACCTTTGGCTGACAAGTTTGACTGTAGTGTTGGTAGTCCTAAGTCTATGACAAGTGACTGAACCAGAGACTTTTGGTAGTCCTGTGTCTCTAACATTGGCATAAACTTTGGACTGAGGAACAAGACTTTTGGGGTGGTAGTCTTGTGTTTCTGACCTTTGGACGACAATGATGATTTTTGGGGTGGTAATCTTGTGTCTCTGACCTTTGGCTGATGATGATGGTGATAATATTTGGCTGTACAAGACTTTTGGGGTGGTAGGCTTGTGTCTCTGACCTTTGGCTGCTGCTGCTGCTGATGATGATGATGAATTTTGGGATGGTAGTCTTGTGTTTCTGACCTTTGGCTGACAAGTTTGACTGTAGTGTTGGTAGTCCTAAGTCTATGACAAGTGACTGAACCAGAGACTTTTGGTAGTCCTGTGTCTCTAACATTGGCATAAACTTTGGACTGAGGAACAAGACTTTTGGGGTGGTAGTCTTGTGTCTCTGACCTTTGGACGACTATGATGGTTTTGGGGTGGTAGTCTTGTGTCTCTGACCTTTGGCTGATGATGATGATGGTGATGATAATTTTTGGCTGTACAAGACTTTTGGGGTGGTAGGCTTGTGTCTCTGACCTTTGGATGATGATGATGATGATGATTTTTGGGGTGGTAGTCTTGCGTCTCTGACCTTTGGCTGATGATGATGATGGTGATGATAATTTCTGGCTGTACAAGACTTTTTGGGTGGTAGGCTTGTGTCTCTGACCTTTGGCTGCTGCTGCTGATGATGATGATGATGAATTTTGGGGTGGTAGTCTTGTGTTTCTGACCTTTGGCTGACAAGTTTGACTGTAGTGTTGGTAGTCCTAAGTCTATGACAAGTGACTGAACCAGAGACTTTTGGTAGTCCTGTGTCTCTAACATTGGCATAAACTTTGGACTGAGGAACAAGACTTTTGGGGTGGTAGTCTTGTGTGTCTGACCTTTGGACGACGATGATGATTTTTGGGGTGGTAGTCTTGTGTCTCTGACCTTTGGCTGATGATGATGATGGTGATGATAATTTTTGGCTGTACAAGACTTTTGGGGTGGTAGGCTTGTGTCTCTGACCTTTTGCTGCTGCTGATGATGAATTTTGGGGTGGTAGTCTTGTGTCTCTGACCTTTGGATGATGATGATGATGATGATTTTTGGGGTGATAGTCTTGTGTCTCTGACCTTTGGCTGATGATGATGATGGTGATGATAATTTCTGGCTGTACAAGACTTTTTGGGTGGTAGGCTTGTGTCTCTGACCTTTGGCTGCTGCTGCTGCTGCTGCTGATGATGATGAATTTTGAGGTGGTAGTCTTGTGTTTCTGACCTTTGGCTGACAAGTTTGACTGTAGTGTTGGTAGTCCTAAGTCTATGACAAGTGACTGAACCAGAGACTTTTGGTAGTCCTGTGTCTCTAACATTGGCATAAACTTTGGACTGAGGAACAAGACTTTTGGGGTGGTAGTCTTGTGTCTCTTACCTTTGGACGACGATGATGATTTTTGGGGTGGTAGTCTTGTTTCTCTGACCTTTGGCTGATGATGATGGTGGTGATGATAATTTTTGGCTCTACAAGACTTTTGGGGTGGTAGGCTTGTGTCTCTGACCTTTGGCTGCTGCTGCTGATGATGATGACTTTTGGGGTGGTAGTCTTGTGTCTCTGACCTTTGGCTGATGATGATGATGGTGATGATTATTTCTGGCTGTACAAGACTTTTTAGGTGGTAGGCTTGTGTCTGACCTTTGGCTGCTGCTGCTGCTGATGATGATGATGAATTTTGAGGTGGTAATCTTGTGTTTCTGACCTTTGGCTGACAAGTTTGACTGTAGTGTTGGTAGTCCTAAGTCTATGACAAGTGACTGAACCAGAGACTTTTGGTAGTCCTGTGTCTCTAACATTGGCATAAACTTTGGACTGAGGAACAAGACTTTTGGGGTGGTAGTCTTGTGTCTCTGACCTTTGGACGACGATGATGATTTTTGGGGTGGTAGTCTTGTGTCTCTGACCTTTGGCTGATGATGATGATGGTGATGATAATTTTTGGCTGTACAAGACTTTTGGGGTGGTAGGCTTGTGTCTCTGACCTTTGGCTGCTGCTGCTGATGATGATGACTTTTTGGGTGGTAGTCTTGTGTCTCTGACCTTTGGATGATGATGATGATGATGATGTTTGGGGTGGTAGTCTTGTGTCTCTGACCTTTGGCTGATGATGATGATGGTGATGATAATTTCTGGCTGTACAAGATTTTTTGGGTGGTAGGCTTGTGTTTCTGACCTTTGGCTGCTGCTGCTGATGATGATGAATTTTGAGGTGGTAGTCTTGTGTTTCTGACCTTTGGCTGACAAGTTTGACTGTAGTGTTGGTAGTCCTAAGTCTATGACAAGTGACTGAACCAGAGACTTTTGGTAGTCCTGTGTCTAACATTGGCATAAACTTTGGACTGAGGAACAAGACTTTTGGGGTGGTAGTCTTGTGTCTCTGACCTTTGGACGACTATGATGATTTTGGGGTTGTAGTCTTGTGTCTCTGACCTTTGGCTGATGATGATGATGGTGATGATAATTTTTGGCTGTACAAGACTTTTGGGGTGGTAGGCTTGTGTCTCTGACCTTTGGCTGCTGCTGCTGATGATGATGACTTTTGGGGTGGTAGTCTTGTGTCTCTGACCTTTGGATGATGATGATGATGATGATTTTTGGGGTGGTAGTCTTGTGTCTCTGACCTTAGGCTGATGATGATGATGGTGATGATAATTTCTGGCTGTACAAGACTTTTTGGGTGGTAGGCTTGTGTCTCTGACCTTTGGCTGCTGCTGCTGCTGCTGATGATGATGAATTTTGGGGTGGTAGTCTTGTGTTTCTGACCTTTGGCTGAAAAGTTTGACTGTAGTGTTGGTAGTCCTAAGTCTATGACAAGTGACTGAACCGGAGACTTTTGGTAGTCCTGTGTCTCTAACATTGGCATAAACTTTGGACTGAGGAACAAGACTTTTGGGGTGGTAGTCTTGTGTCTCTGACCTTTGGACGACGATGATGATTTTTGGGGTGGTAGTCTTGTGTCTCTGACCTTTGGCTGATGATGATGATGGTGATGATAATTTTTGGCTGTACAAGACTTTTGGGGTGGTAGGCTTGTGTCTCTGACCTTTGGCTGCTGCTGCTGATGATGATGACTTTTGGGGTGGTAGTCTTTCGTCTCTGACCTTTGGATGATGATGATGATGATGATTTTTGGGGTGGTAGTCTTTTGTCTCTGACCTTTGGCTGATGATGATGATGGTGATGATAATTTCTGGCTGTACAAGACTTTTTGGGTGGTAGGCTTGTGTCTCTGACCTTTGGCTGCTGCTGCTGATGATGATGAATTTTGATGTGGTAGTCTTGTGTTTCTGACCTTTGGCTGACAAGTTTGACTGTAGTGTTGGTAGTCCTAAGTCTATGACAAGTGACTGAACCAGAGACTTTTGGTAGTCCTGTGTCTCTAACATTGGCATAAACTTTGGACTGAGGAACAAGACTTTTGGGGTGGTAGTCTTGTGTCTCTGACCTTTGGACAACAATGATGATTTTTGGGGTGGTAATCGTGTGTCTCTGACCTTTGGCTGATGATGATGGTGATGATAATATTTGGCTGTACAAGACTTTTGGGGTGGTAGGCTTGTGTCTCTGACCTTTGGCTGCTGCTGCTGCTGCTGATGATGATGATGAATTTTGGGGTGGTAGTCTTGTGTTTCTGACCTTTGGCTGACAAGTTTGACTGTAGTGTTGGTAGTCCTAAGTCTATGACGAGTGACTGAACCAGAGACTTTTGGTAGTCCTGTGTCTCTAACACTGGCATAAACTTTGGACTGAGGAACAAGACTTTTGGGGTGGTAGTCTTGTGTCTCTGACCTTTGGACGACGATGATGATTTTTGGGGTGGTAGTCTTGTGTCTCTGACCTTTGGCTGATGATGATGATGGTGATGATAATTTTTGGCTGTACAAGACTTTTGAGGTGGTAGGCTTGTGTCTCTGACCTTTGGCTGCTGCTGATGATGATGATGACTTTTGGGGTGGTAGTCTTGTGTCTCTGACCTTTGGATGATGATGATGATGATGATTTTTGGGGTGATAGTCTTGTGTCTCTGACCTTTGGCTGATGATGATGATGGTGATGATTATTTCTGGCTGTACAAGACTTTTGGGGTGGTAGGCTTGTGTCTGACCTTTGGCTGCTGCTGATGATGATGATGATGATGAATTTTGAGGTGGTAGTCTTGTGTTTCTGACCTTTGACTGACAAGTTTGTCTGTAGTGTTGGTAGTCCTAAGTCTATGACAAGTGACTGAACCAGAGACTTTTGGTAGTCCTGTGTCTCTAACATTGGCATAAACTTTGGACTGAGGAACAAGACTTTTGGGGTGGTAGTCTTGTGTCTCTGACCTTTGGACAACAATGATGATTTTTGGGGTGGTAATCGTGTGTCTCTGACCTTTGGCTGATGATGATGGTGATGATAATATTTGGCTGTACAAGACTTTTGGGGTGGTAGGCTTGTGTCTCTGACCTTTGGCTGCTGCTGCTGCTGCTGATGATGATGATGAATTTTGGGGTGGTAGTCTTGTGTTTCTGACCTTTGGCTGACAAGTTTGACTGTAGTGTTGGTAGTCCTAAGTCTATGACGAGTGACTGAACCAGAGACTTTTGGTAGTCCTGTGTCTCTAACACTGGCATAAACTTTGGACTGAGGAACAAGACTTTTGGGGTGGTAGTCTTGTGTCTCTGACCTTTGGACGACGATGATGATTTTTGGGGTGGTAGTCTTGTGTCTCTGACCTTTGGCTGATGATGATGATGGTGATGATAATTTTTGGCTGTACAAGACTTTTGAGGTGGTAGGCTTGTGTCTCTGACCTTTGGCTGCTGCTGCTGATGATGATGACTTTTGGGGTGGTAGTCTTGTGTCTCTGACCTTTGGATGATGATGATGATGATGATTTTTGGGGTGATAGTCTTGTGTCTCTGACCTTTGGCTGATGATGATGATGGTGATGATTATTTCTGGCTGTACAAGACTTTTGGGGTGGTAGGCTTGTGTCTGACCTTTGGCTGCTGCTGATGATGATGATGATGATGAATTTTGAGGTGGTAGTCTTGTGTTTCTGACCTTTGACTGACAAGTTTGTCTGTAGTGTTGGTAGTCCTAAGTCTATGACAAGTGACTGAACCAGAGACTTTTGGTAGTCCTGTGTCTCTACCATTGGCATAAACTTTGGACTGAAGAACAAGACTGTTGGGGTGGTAGTCTTGTGTCTCTGACCTTTGGACGAGGATGATGATTTTTGGGGTGGTAGTCTTGTGTCTCTGACCTTTGGCTGATGATGATGATGGTGATGATAATTTTTGGCTGTACAAGACTTTTGGGGTTGTAGGCTTGTGTTTCTGACCTTTGGATGTTGATGATGATGATGATTTTTGGGGTGGTAGTCTTGTGTCTCTGACCTTTGGCTGATGATGATGATGGTGATGATAATTTCTGGCTGTACAAGACTTTTTGGGTGGTAGGCTTGTGTCTCTGACCTTTGGCTGCTGCTGCTGCTGATGATGATGATGAATTTTGAGGTGGTAGTCTTGTGTTTCTGACCTTTGGCTGACAAGTTTGACTGTAGTGTTGGTAGTCCTAAGTCTATGACAAGTGACTGAACCTGAGACTTTTGGTAGTCCTGTGTCTCTAACATTGGCATAAACTTTGGACTGAGGAACAAGACTTTTGGGGTGGTAGTCTTGTGTGTCTGACCTTTGGACGACGATGATGATTTTTGGGGTGGTAGTCTTGTGTCTCTGACCTTTGGCTGATGATGATGATGGTGATGATAATTTTTGGCTGTACACGACTTTTGGGGTGGTAGGCTTGTGTCTCTGACCTTTGGCTGCTGCTGCTGATGACTTTTGGGGTGGTAGTCTTGTGTCTCTGACCTTTGGATGATGATGATGATGATGATTTTTGGGGTGATAGTCTTGTGTCTCTGACCTTTGGCTGATGATGATGATGGTGATGATAATTTCTGGCTGTACAAGACTTTTTGGGTGGTAGGCTTGTGTCTCTGACCTTTGGCTGCTGCTGCTGCTGCTGATGATGATGAATTTTGAGGTGGTAGTCTTGTGTTTCTGACCTTTGGCTGACAAGTTTGACTGTAGTGTTGGTAGTCCTAAGTCTATGACAAGTGACTGAACCAGAGACTTTTGGTAGTCCTGTGTCTCTAACATTGGCATAAACTTTGGACTGAGGAACAAGACTTTTGGGGTGGTAGTCTTGTGTCTCTGACCTTTGGACGACGATGATGATTTTTGGGGTGGTAGTCTTGTTTCTCTGATCTTTGGCTGATGATGATGATGATGGTGATGATAATTTTTGGCTGTACAAGACTTTTGGGGTGGTAGGCTTGTGTCTCTGACCTTTGGCTGCTGCTGCTGATGATGATGACTTTTGGTGTGGTAGTCTTGTGTCTCTGACCTTTGGATGATGATGATGATGATGATTTTCAGGGTGGTAGTCTTGTGTCTCTGACCTTTGGCTGATGATGATGATGGTGATGATTATTTCTGGCTGTACAAGACTTTTTGGGTGGTAGGCCTGTGTCTCTGACCTTTGGCTGCTGCTGCTGATGATGATGATGATGAATTTTGAGGTGGTAGTCTTGTGTTTCTGACCTTTGGCTGACAAGTTTGACTGTAGTGTTGGTAGTCCTAAGTCTATGACAAGTGACTGAACCAGAGACTTTTGGTAGTCCTGTGTCTCTAACATTGGCATAAACTTTGGTCTGAGGAACAAGACTTTTTGGGTGGTAGTCTTGTGTCTCTGACCTTTGGACGACGATGATGATTTTTGGGGTGGTAGTCTTGTGTCTCTGACCTTTGGCTGATGATGATGATGGTGATGATAATTTTTGGCTGTACAAGACTTTTGGGGTGGTAGGCTTGTGTCTCTGACCTTTGGCTGCTGCTTCTGATGATGATGACTTTTGGGGTGGTAGTCTTGTGTCTCTGACCTTTGGATGATTATGATGATGATGATATTTGGGGTGTAGTCTTGTGTCTCTGACCTTTGGCTGCTGATGATGATGGTGATGATAATTTCTGGCTGTACAAGACTTTTTGGGTGGTAGGCTTGTGTCTCAGACCTTTGGCTGCTGCTGCTGCTGATGATGATGATGAATTTTGAGGTGGTAGTCTTGTGTTCTGACCTTTGGCTGACAAGTTTGACTGTAGTGTTGGTAGTCCTAAGTCTATGACAAGTGACTGAACCAGAGACTTTTGGTAGTCCTGTGTCTCTAACATTGGCATAAACTTTGGACTGAGGAACAAGACTTTTGGGGTGGTAGTCTTGTGTTTCTGACCTTTGGACGACAATGATGATTTTTGGGATGGTAATCTTGTGTCTCTGACCTTTGGCTGATGATGATGGTGATAATATTTGGCTGTACAAGACTTTTGGGGTGGTAGGCTTGTGTCTCTGACCTTTGGCTGCTGCTGCTGCTGATGATGATGATGAATTTTGGGATGGTAGTCTTGTGTTTCTGACCTTTGGCTGACAAGTTTGACTGTAGTGTTGGTAGTCCTAAGTCTATGACAAGTGACTGAACCAGAGACTTTTGGTAGTCCTGTGTCTCTAACATTGGCATAAACTTTGGACTGAGGAACAAGACTTTTAGGGTGGTAGTCTTGTGTCTCTGACCTTTGGACGACTATGATGGTTTTGGGGTGGTAGTCTTGTGTCTCTGACCTTTGGCTGATGATGATGATGGTGATGATAATTTTTGGCTGTACAAGACTTTTGGGGTGGTATGCTTGTGTCTCTGACCTTTGGCTGCTGCTGCTGCTGATGATGACTTTTGGGGTGGTAGTCTTGTGTCCCTGACCTTTGGATGATGATGATGATGATGATTTTTGGGGTGGTAGTCTTGTGTCTCTGACCTTTGGCTGATGATGATGATGGTGATGATAATTTCTGGCTGTACAAGACTTTTTGGGTGGTAGGCTTGTGTCTCTGACCTTTGGCTGCTGCTGCTGATGATGATGATGATGAATTTTGGGGTGGTAGTCTTGTGTTTCTGACCTTTGGCTGACAAGTTTGACTGTAGTGTTGGTAGTCCTAAGTCTATGACAAGTGACTGAACCAGAGACTTTTGGTAGTCCTGTGTCTCTAACATTGGCATAAACTTTGGACTGAGGAACAAGACTTTTGGGGTGGTAGTCTTGTGTCTCTGACCTTTGGACGACGATGATGATTTTTGGGGTGGTAGTCTTGTGTCTCTGACCTTTGGCTGATGATGATGATGGTGATGATAATTTTTGGCTGTACAAGACTTTTGGGGTGGTAGGCTTGTGTCTCTGACCTTTTGCTGCTGCTGATGATGAATTTTGGGGTGGTAGTCTTGTGTCTCTGACCTTTGGATGATGATGATGATGATGATTTTTGGGGTGATAGTCTTGTTTCTCTGACCTTTGGCTGAAGATGATGATGGTGATGATAATTTCTGGCTGTACAAGACTTTTTGGGTGGTAGGCTTGTGTCTCTGACCTTTGGCTGCTGCTGCTGCTGCTGATGATGATGAATTTTGAGGTGGTAGTCTTGTGTTTCTGACCTTTGGCTGACAAGTTTGACTGTAGTGTTGGTAGTCCTAAGTCTATGACAAGTGACTGAACCAGAGACTTTTGGTAGTCCTGTGTCTCTAACATTGGCATAAACTTTGGACTGAGGAACAAGACTTTTGGGGTGGTAGTCTTGTGTCTCTGACCTTTGGACGACGATGATGATTTTTGGGGTGCAAGTCTTGTTTCTCTGACCTTTGGCTGATGATGATGGTGGTGATGATAATTTTTGGCTCTACAAGACTTTTGGGGTGGTAGGCTTGTGTCTCTGACCTTTGGCTGCTGCTGCTGATGATGATGACTTTTGGGGTGGTAGTCTTGTGTCTTTGACCTTTGGCTGATGATGATGATGGTGATGATTATTTCTGGCTGTACAAGACTTTTTAGGTGGTAGGCTTGTGTCTGACCTTTGGCTGCTGCTGCTGCTGATGATGATGATGAATTTTGAGGTGGTAATCTTGTGTTTCTGACCTTTGGCTGACAAGTTTGACTGTAGTGTTGGTAGTCCTAAGTCTATGACAAGTGACTGAACCAGAGACTTTTGGTAGTCCTGTGTCTCTAACATTGGCATAAACTTTGGACTGAGGAACAAGACTTTTGGGGTGGTAGTCTTGTGTCTCTGACCTTTGGACGACGATGATGATTTTTGGGGTGGTAGTCTTGTGTCTCTGACCTTTGGCTGATGATGATGATGGTGATAATAATTTTTGGCTGTACAAGACTTTTGGGGTGGTAGGCTTGTGTCTCTGACCTTTGGCTGCTGCTGCTGATGATGATGACTTTTGGGGTGGTAGTCTTGTGTTTCTGACCTTTGGCTGTTGATGATGATGATGATTTTTGGGGTGGTAGTCTTGTGTCTCTGACCTTTGGCTGATGATGATGATGATGGTGATGATAATTTCTGGATGTACAAGACTTTTTGGGTGGTAGGCTTGTGTCTCTGACCTTTGGCTGCTGCTGCTGATGATGATGATGATGAATTTTGAGGTGGAAGTCTTGTGTTTCTGACCTTTGGCTGACAAGTTTGACTGTAGTGTTGGTAGTTCTAAGTCTATGACAAGTGACTGAACCAGAGACTTTTGGTAGTCCTGTGTCTCTAACATTGGCATAAACTTTGGACTGAGGAACAAGACTTTTGGGGTGGTAGTCTTGTGTGTCTGACCTTTGGACGACGATGATGATTTTTGGGGTGGTAGTCTTGTGTCTCTGACCTTTGGCTGATGATGATGATGGTGATGATAATTTTTGGCTGTACAAGACTTTTGGGGTGGTAGGCTTGTGTCTCTGACCTTTGGCTGCTGCTGCTGTTGACTTTTGGGGTGGTAGTCTTGTGTCTCTGACCTTTGGATGATGATGATGATGATGATTTTTGGGGTGATAGTCTTGTGTCTCTGACCTTTGGCTGATGATGATGATGGTGATGATAATTTCTGGCTGTACAAGACTTTTTGGGTGGTAGGCTTGTGTCTCTGACCTTTGGCTGCTGCTGCTGCTGATGATGATGATGAATTTTGGGGTGGTAGTCTTGTGTTTCTGACCTTTGGCTGACAAGTTTGACTGTAGTGTTGGTAGTCCTAAGTCTATGACAAGTGACTGAACCAGAGACTTTTGGTAGTCCTGTGTCTCTAACATTGGCATAAACTTTGGACTGAGGAACAAGACTTTTGGGGTGGTAGTCTTGTGTCTCTGACCTTTGGACGACTATGATGATTTTGGGGTGGTAGTCTTGTGTCTCCGACCTTTGGCTGATGATGATGATGGTGATGATAATTTTTGGCTGTACAAGACTTTTGGGGTGGTAGGCTTGTGTCTCTGACCTTTGGCTGCTGCTGCTGCTGATGATGACTTTTGGGGTGGTAGTCTTGTGTCTCTGACCTTTGGATGATGATGATGATGATGATTTTTGGGGTGGTAGTCTTGTGTCTCTGACCTTTGGCTGATGATGATGATGGTGATGATAATTTCTGGCTGTACAAGACTTTTTGGGTGGTAGGCTTGTGTCTCTGACCTTTGGCTGCTGCTGCTGCTGATGATGATGATGAATTTTGGGGTGGTAGTCTTGTGTTTCTGACCTTTGGCTGACAAGTTTGACTGTAGTGTTGGTAGTCCTAAGTCTATGACAAGTGACTGAACCAGAGACTTTTGGTAGTCCTGTGTCTCTAACATTGGCATATACTTTGGACTGAGGAACAAGACTTTTGGGGTGGTAGTCTTGTGTCTCTGACCTTTGGACGACGATGATGATTTTTGGGGTGGTAGTCTTGTGTCTCTGACCTTTGGCTGATGATGATGATGGTGATGATAATTTTTGGCTGTACAAGACTTTTGGGGTGGTAGGCTTGTGTCTCTGGCCTTTGGTTGCTGCTGCTGATGATGATGACTTTTTGGGTGGTAGTCTTGTGTCTCTGACCTTTGGGTGATGATGATGATGATGATTTTTGGGGTGGTAGTCTTGTGTCTCTGACCTTTGGCTGATGATGATGATGGTGATGATAATTTCTGGCTGTACAAGACTTTTTGGGTGGTAGGCTTGTGTCTCTGACCTTTGGCTGCTGCTGCTGATGATGATGAATTTTGAGGTGGTAGTCTTGTGTTTCTGACCTTTGGCTGACAAGTTTGACTGTAGTGTTGGTAGTCCTAAGTCTATGACAAGTGACTGAACCAGAGACTTTTGGTAGTCCTGTGTCTCTAACATTGGCATAAACTTTGGACTGAGGAACAAGACTTTTGGGGTGGTAGTCTTGTGTCTTTGACCTTTGGACGACAATGATGATTTTTGGGGTGGTAATCTTGTGTCTCTGACCTTTGGCTGATGATGATGGTGATGATAATATTTGGCTGTTCAAGACTTTTGTGGTGGTAGGCTTGCGTCTCTGACCTTTGGCTGCTGCTGCTGATGATGATGACTTTTGGGGTGGTAGTCTTGTGTTTCTGACCTTTGGATGTTGATGATGATGATGATTTTTGTGGTGGTAGTCTTGTGTCTCTGACCTTTGGCTGATGATGATGATGGTGATGATAATTTCTGGCTGTACAAGACTTTTTGGGTGGTAGGCTTGTGTCTCTGACCTTTGGCTGCTGCTGCTGCTGATGATGATGATGAATTTTGAGGTGGTAGTCTTGTGTTTCTGACCTTTGGCTGACAAGTTTGACTGTAGTGTTGGTAGTCCTAAGTCTATGACAAGTGACTGAACCAGAGACTTTTGGTAGTCCTGTGTCTCTAACATTGGCATAAACTTTGGACTGAGGAAAAAGACTTTTGGGGTGGTAGTCTTGTGTGTCTGACCTTTGGACGACGATGATGATTTTTGGGGTGGTAGTCTTGTTTCTCTGACCTTTGGCTGATGATGATGATGATGGTGATGATAATTTTTGGCTGTACAAGACTTTTGGGGTGGTAGGCTTGTGTCTCTGACCTTTGGCTGCTGCTGCTGCTGATGATGACTTTTGGGGTGGTAGTCTTGTGTCTCTGACCTTTGGATGATGATGATGATGATGATTTTCAGGGTGGTAGTCTTGTGTCTCTGACCTTTGGCTGATGATGATGATGGTGATGATTATTTCTGGCTGTACAATACATTTTGGGTGGTAGGCTTGTGTCTCTGACCTTTGGCTGCTGCTGCTGCTGATGATGATGATGAATTTTGAGGTGGTAGTCTTGTGTTTCTGACCTTTGGCTGACAAGTTTGACTGTAGTGTTGGTAGTCCTAAGTCTATGACAAGTGACTGAACCAGAGACTTTTGGTAGTCCTGTGTCTCTAACATTGGCATAAACTTTGGACTGAGGAACAAGACTTTTGGGGTGGTAGTCTTGTGTCTCTGACCTTTGGACGACGATGATGATTTTTGGGGTGGTAGTCTTGTGTCTCTGACCTTTGGCTGATGATGATGATGGTGATGATAATTTTTGGCTGTACAAGACTTTTGGGGTGGTAGGCTTGTGTCTCTGACCTTTGGCTGCTGCTGCTGATGATGATGACTTTTGGGGTGGTAGTCTTGTGTTTCTGACCTTTGGATGTTGATGATGATGATGATTTTTGGGGTGGTAGTCTTGTGTCTCTGACCTTTGGCTGATGATGATGATGGTGATGATAATTTCTGGCTGTACAAGACTTTTTGGGTGGTAGGCTTGTGTCTCTGACCTTTGGCTGCTGCTGCTGCTGATGATGATGATGAATTTTGAGGTGGTAGTCTTGTGTTTCTGACCTTTGGCTGACAAGTTTGACTGTAGTGTTGGTAGTCCTAAGTCTATGACAAGTGACTGAACCAGAGACTTTTGGTAGTCCTGTGTCTCTAACATTGGCATAAACTTTGGACTGAGGAACAAGACTTTTGGGGTGGTAGTCTTGTGTGTCTGACCTTTGGACGACGATGATGATTTTTGGGGTGGTAGTCTTGTGTCTCTGACCTTTGGCTGATGATGATGATGGTGATAATAATTTTTGGCTGTACAAGACTTTTGGGGTGGTAGGCTTGTGTCTCTGACCTTTGGCTGCTGCTGCTGATGACTTTTGGGGTGGTAGTCTTGTGTCTCTGACCTTTGGATGATGATGATGATGATGATTTTTGGGGTGATAGTCTTGTGTCTCTGACCTTTGGCTGATGATGATGATGGTGATGATAATTTCTGGCTGTACAAGACTTTTTGGGTGGTAGGCTTGTGTCTCTGACCTTTGGCTGCTGCTGCTGATGATGATGAATTTTGAGGTGGTAGTCTTGTGTTTCTGACCTTTGGCTGACAAGTTTGACTGTAGTGTTGGTAGTCCTAAGTCTATGACAAGTGACTGAACCAGAGACTTTTGGTAGTCCTGTGTCTCTAACATTGGCATAAACTTTGGACTGAGGAACAAGACTTTTGGGGTGGTAGTCTTGTGTCTCTGACCTTTGGACGACGATGATGATTTTTGGGGTGGTAGTCTTGTTTCTCTGACCTTTGGCTGATGATGATGATGATGGTGATGATAATTTTTGGCTGTACAAGACTTTTGGGGTGGTAGGCTTGTGTCTCTGACCTTTGGCTGCTGCTGCTGATGATGATGACTTTTGGGGTGGTAGTCTTGTGTCTCTGACCTTTGGATGATGATGATGATGATGACTTTCAGGGTGGTAGTCTTGTGTCTCTGACCTTTGGATGATGATGATGATGGTGATTTTTGGGGTGATATTCTTGTGTCTCTGACCTTTGGCTGATGATGATGATGGTGATGATAATTTCTGGCTGTACAAGACTTTTTGGGTGGTAGGCTTGTGTCTCTGACCTTTGGCTGCTGCTGCTGCTGCTGGTGATGATGAATTTTGAGGTGGTAGTCTTGTGTTTCTGACCTTTGGCTGACAAGTTTGACTGTAGTGTTGGTAGTCCTAAGTCTATGACAAGTGACTGAACCAGAGACTTTTGGTAGTCCTGTGTCTCTAACATTGGCATAAACTTTGGACTGAGGAACAAGACTTTTGGGGTGGTAGTCTTGTGTGTCTGACCTTTGGACGACGATGATGATTTTTGGGGTGGTAGTCTTGTGTCTCTGACCTTTGGCTGATGATGATGATGATGGTGATGATAATTTTTGGCTGACAAGACTTTTGGGGTGGTAGGCTTGTGTCTCTGACCTTTGGCTGCTGCTGCTGATGACTTTTGGGGTGGTAGTCTTGTGTCTCTGACCTTTGGATGATGATGATGATGATGATTTTTGGGATGATAGTCTTGTGTCTCTGACCTTTGGCTGATGATGATGATGGTGATGATAATTTCTGGCTGTACAAGACTTTTTGGGTGGTAGGCTTGTGTCTCTGACCTTTGGCTGCTGCTGCTGATGATGATGAATTTTGAGGTGGTAGTCTTGTGTTTCTGACCTTTGGCTGACAAGTTTGACTGTAGTGTTGGTAGTCCTAAGTCTATGACAAGTGACTGAACCAGAGACTTTTGGTAGTCCTGTGTCTCTAACATTGGCATAAACTTTGGACTGAGGAACAAGACTTTTGGGGTGGTAGTCTTGTGTCTCTGACCTTTGGACGACGATGATGATTTTTGGGGTGGTAGTCTTGTTTCTCTGACCTTTGGCTGATGATGATGATGATGGTGATGATAATTTTTGGCTGTACAAGACTTTTGGGGTGGTAGGCTTGTGTCTCTGACCTTTGGCTGCTGCTGCTGATGATGATGACTTTTGGGGTGGTAGTCTTGTGTCTCTGACCTTTGGATGATGATGATGATGATGATTTTCAGGGTGGTAGTCTTGTGTCTCTGACCTTAGGCTGATGATGATGATGATGGTGATGATTATTTCTGGCTGTACACAAGACTTTTTGGGTGGTAGGCTTGTGGTTCTGACCTTTGGCTGCTGCTGCTGATGATGATGATGATGAATTTTGAGGTGGTAGTCTTGTGTTTCTGATCTTTGGCTGACAAGTTTGACTGTAGTGTTGGTAGTCCTAAGTCTATGACAAGTGACTGAACCAGAGACTTTTGGTAGTCCTGTGTCTCTAACATTGGCATAAACTTTGGACTGAGGAACAAGACTTTTGGGGTGGTAGTCTTGTGTCTCTGACCTTTGGACGACGATGATGATTTTTGGGGTGGTAGTCTTGTGTCTCTGACCTTTGGCTGATGATGATGATGGTGATGATAATTTTTGGCTGTACAAGACTTTTGGGGTGGTAGGCTTGTGTCTCTGACCTTTGGCTGCTGCTGCTGATGATGATGACTTTTGGGGTGGTAGTCTTGTGTCTCTGACCTTTGGATGATGATGATGATGATGATATTTGGGGTGTTGTCTTGTGTCTCTGACCTTTGGCTGCTGATGATGATGGTGATGATAATTTTTGGCTGTACAAGACTTTTTGGGTGGTAGGCTTGTGTCTCAGACCTTTGGCTGCTGCTGCTGCTGATGATGATGATGAATTTTGAGGTGGTAGTCTTGTGTTTCTGACCTTTGGCTGACAAGTTTGACTGTAGTGTTGGTAGTCCTAAGTCTATGACAAGTGACTGAACCAGAGACTTTTGGTAGTCCTGTGTCTCTAACATTGGCATAAACTTTGGACTGAGGAACAAGACTTTTAGGGTGGTAGTCTTGTGTCTCTGACCTTTGGACGACAATGATGATTTTTGGGGTGGTAATCTTGTGTCTCTGACCTTTGGCTGATGATGATGGTGATGATAATATTTGGCTGTACAAGACTTTTGGGGTGGTAGGCTTGTGTCTCTGACCTTTGGCTGCTGCTGCTGATGATGATGACTTTTGGGGTGGTAGTCTTGTGTCTCTGACCTTTGGATGATGATGATGATGGTGATTTTTGGGGTGGTAGTCTTGTGTCTCTGACCTTTGGCTGATGATGATGATGGTGATGATAATTTCTGGCTGTACAAGACTTTTTTGGTGGTAGGCTTGTGTCTCTGACCTTTGGCTGCTGCTGCTGATGATGATGATGATGAATTTTGGGGTGGTAGTCTTGTGTTTCTGACCTTTGGCTGACAAGTTTGACTGTAGTGTTGGTAGTCCTAAGTCTATGACAAGTGACTGAACCAGAGACTTTTGGTAGTCCTGTGTCTCTAACATTGGCATAAACTTTGGACTGAGGAACAAGACTTTTGGGGTGGTAGTCTTGTGTCTCTGACCTTTGGACGACGATGATGATTTTTGGGGTGGTAGTCTTGTGTCTCTGACCTTTGGCTGATGATGATGATGGTGATGATAATTTTTGGCTGTACAAGACTTTTGGGGTAGTAGGCTTGTGTCTCTGACCTTTGGCTGCTGCTGCTGATGATGATGACTTTTTGGGTGGTAGTCTTGTGTCTCTGACCTTTGGAGGATGATGATGATGATGATTTTTGGGGTGGTAGTCTTGTGTCTCTGACCTTTGGCTGATGATGATGATGATGATGATAATTTCTGGCTGTACAAGACTTTTTGGGTGGTAGGCTTGTGTCTCTGACCTTTGCCTGCTGCTGATGATGATGATGAATTTTGAGGTGGTAGTCTTGTGTTTCTGACCTTTGGCTGACAAGTTTGACTGTAGTGTTGGTTGTCCTAAGTCTATGACAAGTGACTGAACCAGAGACTTTTGGTAGTCCTGTGTCTCTAACATTGGCATAAACTTTGGACTGAGGAACAAGACTTTTGGGGTGGTAGTCTTGTGTGTCTGACCTTTGGACGACAATGATGATTTTTGGGGTGGTAATCTTGTGTCTCTGACCTTTGGCTGATGATGATGGTGATGATAATATTTGGCTGTACAAGACTTTTGGGGTGGTAGGCTTGTGTCTCTGACCTTTGGCTGCTGCTGCTGCTGCTGCTGCTGCTGATGATGATGATGATGAATTTTGGGGTGGTAGTCTTGTGTTTCTGACCTTTGGCTGACAAGTTTGACTGTAGTGTTGGTAGTCCTAAGTCTATGACAAGTGACTGAACCAGAGAGTTTTGGTAGTCCTGTGTCTCTAACATTGGCATAAACTTTGGACTGAGGAACAAGACTTTTGGGGTGGTAGTCTTGTGTCTCTGACCTTTGGACGACGATGATGATTTTTGGGGTGGTAGTCTTGTGTCTCTGACCTTTGGCTGATGATGATGATGGTGATGATAATTTTTGGCTGTACAAGACTTTTGGGGTGGTAGGCTTGTGTCTCTGACCTTTGGCTGCTGCTGCTGATGATGATGACTTTTTGGGTGGTAGTCTTGTGTCTCTGACCTTTGGATGATGATGATGATGATGATTTTTGGGGTGATAGTCTTGTGTCTCTGACCTTTGGCTGATGATGATGATGGTGATGATAATTTCTGGCTGTACAAGACTTTTTGGGTGGTAGGCTTGTGTCTCTGACCTTTGGCTGCTGCTGCTGCTGATGATGATGATGAATTTTGAGGTGGTAGTCTTGTGTTTCTGACCTTTGGCTGACAAGTTTGACTGTAGTGTTGGTAGTCCTAAGTCTATGACAAGTGACTGAACCAGAGACTTTTGGTAGTCCTGTGTCTCTAACATTGGCATAAACATTGGACTGAGGAACAAGACTTTTGGGGTGGTAGTCTTGTGTCTCTGACCTTTGGACGACGATGATGATTTTTGGGGTGGTAGTTTTGTTTCTCTGACCTTTGGCTGATGATGATGATGGTGGTGATGATAATTTTTGGCTGTACAAGACTTTTGGGGTGGTAGGCTTGTGTCTCTGACCTTTGCTGCTGCTGATGATGATGATGACTTTTTGGGTGGTAGTCTTGTGTCTCTGACCTTTGGCTGATGATGATGATGGTGATGATAATTTCTGGCTGTACAAGACTTTTTGGGTGGTAGGCTTGTGTCTCTGACCTTTGGCTGCTGCTGCTGATGATGATGATGATAAATTTTGAGGTGGTAGTCTTGTGTTTCTGACCTTTGGCTGACAAGTTTGACTGTAGTGTTGGTAGTCCTAAGTCTATGACAAGTGACTGAACCAGAGACTTTTGGTAGTCCTGTGTCTCTAACATTGGCATAAACTTTGGACTGAGGAACAAGACTTTTGGGGTGGTAGTCTTGTGTGTCTGACCTTAGGACGACGATGATGATTTTTGGGGTGGTAGTCTTGTGTCTCTGACCTTTGGTTGATGATGATGATGGTGATGATAATTTTTGGCTGTACAAGACTTTTGGGGTGGTAGGCTTGTGTCTCTGACCTTTGGCTGCTTCTGCTGATGACTTTTGGCGTGGTAGTCTTGTGTCTCTGACATTTGGATGATGATGATGATGATGATTTTTGGGGTGATAGTCTTGTGTCTCTGACCTTTGGCTGATGATGATGATGGTGATGATAATTTCTGGCTGTACAAGACTTTTTGGGTGGTAGGCTTGTGTCTCTGACCTTTGGCTGCTGCTGCTGCTGATGATGATGATGAATTTTGAGGGGGTAGTCTTGTGTTTCTGACCTTTGGCTGACAAGTTTGACTGTAGTGTTGGTAGTCCTAAGTCTATGACAAGTGACTGAACCAGAGACTTTTGGTAGTCCTGTGTCTCTAACATTGGCATAAACTTTGGACTGAGGAACAAGACTTTTGGGGTGGTAGTCTTGTGTCTCTGACCTTTGGACGACGATGGTGATTTTTGGGGTGGTAGTCTTGTGTCTCTGACCTTTTGCTGATGATGATGATGATGGTGATGATAATTTTTGGCTGTACAAGACTTTTGTGGTGGTAGGCTTAGGTCTCTGACCTTTGGCTGCTGCTGCTGATGATGATGACTTTTGGGGTGGTAGTCTTGTGTCGCTGACCTTTGGAAGATGATGATGATGATGATTTTCAGGGTGGTAGTCTTGAGTCTCTGACCTTTGGCTGATGATGATGATGGTGATGATTATTTCTGGCTGTACAAGACTTTTTGGGTGGTAGGCTTGTGTCTCTGACCTTTGGCTGCTGCTGCTGCTGCTGCTGATGATGATGAATTTTTAGGTGGTAGTCTTGTGTTTCTGACCTTTGGCTGACAAGTTTGACTGTAGTGTTGGTAGTCCTAAGTCTATGACAAGTGACTGAACCAGAGACTTTTGGTAGTCCTGTGTCTCTAACATTGGCATAAACTTTGGACTGAGGAACAAGACTTTTGGGGTGGTAGTCTTGTGTCTCTGACCTTTGGACGACGATGATGATTTTTGGGGTTGTAGTCTTGTGTCTCTGACCTTTGGCTGATGATAATGATGGTGATGATAATTTTTGGCTGTACAAGACTTTTGGGGTGGTAGGCTTGTGTCTCTGACCTTTGGCTGCTGCTGCTGATGATGATGACTTTTGGGGTGGTAGTCTTGTGTCTCTGACCTTTGGCTGATGATGATGATGGTGATGATAATTTCTGGCTGTACAAGACTTTTTGGGTGGTAGGCTTGTGTCTCTGACCTTTGGCTGCTGCTGATGATGATGATGACTTTTGGGGTGTAGTCTTGTGTCTCTGACCTTTGGCTGATGATGATGATGGTGATGATAATTTCTGGCTGTACAAGACTTTTTGGGTGGTAGACTTGTGTCTCAGACCTTTGGCTGCTGCTGCTGCTGATGATGATGATGAATTTTGAGGTGGTAGTCTTGTGTTTCTGACCTTTGGCTGACAAGTTTGACTGTAGTGTTTGTAGTCCTAAGTCTATGACAAGTGACTGAACCAGAGACTTTTGGTAGTCCTGTGTCTCTAACATTGGCATAAACTTTGGACTGAGGAACAAGACTTTTGGGGTGGTAGTCTTGTGTCTCTGACCTTTGGACGACAATGATGATTTTTGGGGTGGTAATCTTGTGTCTCTGACCTTTGGCTGATGATGATGGTGATGATAATATTTGGCTGTACAAGACTTTTGGGGTGGTAGGCTTGTGTCTCTGACCTTTGGCTGCTGCTGCTGCTGATGATGATGATGATGAATTTTGGGGTGGTAGTCTTGTGTTTCTGACCTTTGGCTGACAAGTTTGACTGTAGTGTTGGTAGTCCTAAGTCTATGACAAGTGACTGAACCAGAGACTTTTGGTAGTCCTGTGTCTCTAACATTGGCATAAACTTTGGACTGAGGAACAAGACTTTTGGGGTGGTAGTCTTGTGTGTCTGACCTTTGGACGACTATGATTTTGGGGTGGTAGTCTTGTGTCTCTGACCTTTGGCTGATGATGATGATGGTGATGATAATTTTTGGCTGTACAAGACTTTTGGGGTGGTAGGCTTGTGTCTCTGACCTTTGGCTGCTGCTGCTGCTGATGATGACTTTTGGGGTGGTAGTCTTGTGTCTCTGACCTTTGGATGATGATGATGATGATGTGTTTTGGGGTGGTAGTCTTGTGTCTCTGACCTTTGGCTGATGATGATGATGGTGATGATAATTTCTGGCTGTACAAGACTTTTTGGGTGGTAGGCTTGTGTCTATGACGTTTGGCTGCTGCTGTTGCTGCTGATGATGATGAATTTTGGGGTGGTAGTCTTGTGTTTCTGACCTTTGGCTGACAAGTTTGACTGTAGTGTTGGTAGTCCTAAGTCTATGACAAGTGACTGAACCAAAGACTTTTGGTAGTCCTGTGTCTCTAACATTGGCATAAACTTTGGACTGAGGAACAAGACTTTTGGGGTGGTAGTCTTGTGTCTCTGACCTTTGGACGACGATGATGATTTTTGGGATAGTAGTCTTGTGTCTCTGACCTTTGGCTGATGATGATGATGATGATGACTTTTGGGGTGGTAGTCTTGTGTCTCTGACCTTTGGAGGATGATGATGATGATGATTTTTGGGGTGGTAGTCTTGTTTCTCTGACCTTTGGCTGATGATGATGATGGTGATGATAATTTCTGGCTGTACAAGACTTTTTGGGCGTTAGGCTTGTGTCTCTGAACTTTGGCTGCTGCTGCTGCTGCTGATGATGATGATGAATTTTGAGGTGGTAGTCTTGTGTTTCTGACCTTTGGCTGACAAGTTTGACTGTAGTGTTGGTAGTCCTAAGTCTATGACAAGTGACTGAACTATAGACTTTTGGTAGTCCTGTGTCTCTAACATTGGCATAAACTTTGGACTGAGGAAAAAGACTTTTTGGGTGGTAGTCTTGTGTCTCTGACCTTTGGACGACAATGATGATTTTTGGGGTGGTAATCTTGTGTCTCTGACCTTTGGCTGATGATGATGGTGATGATAATATTTGGCTGTACAAGACTTTTTGGGGTGGTAGGCTTGTGTCTCTGACCTTTGGCTGCTGCTGCTGATGATGATGATGATGAATTTTGGGGTGGTAGTCTTGTGTTTCTGACCTTTGGCTGACAAGTTTGACTGTAGTCTTGGTAGTCCTAAGTCTATGACAAGTGACTGAACCAGAGACTTTTGGTAGTCCTGTGTCTCTAACATTGGCATAAACTTTGGACTGAGGAACAAGACTTTTGGGGTGGTAGTCTTGTGTCTCTGACCTTTGGACGACGATGATGATTTTTGGGGTGGTAGTCTTGTTTCTCTGACCTTTGGCTGATGATGATGATGGTGGTGATGATAATTTTTGGCTGTACAAGACTTTTGGGGTGGTAGGCTTGTGTCTCTGACCTTTGGCTGCTGCTGATGATGATGATGACTTTTGGGGTGGTAGTCTTTTGTTTCTGACCTTTGGATGATGATGATGATGATGATTTTCAGGGTGGTAGTCTTGTGTCTCTGACCTTTGGCTGATGATGATGATGGTGATGATAATTTCTGGCTGTACAAGACTTTTTGGGTGGTAGGCTTGTGTCTGACCTTTGGCGGCTGCTGCTGCTGATGATGATGATGATGAATTTTGAGGTGGTAGTCTTGTGTTTCTGACCTTTGGCTGACAAGTTTGACTGTAGTGTTGGTAGTCCTAAGTCTATGACAAGTGACTGAACCAGAGACTTTTGGTAGTCCTGTGTCTCTAACATTGGCATAAACTTTGGACTGAGGAACAAGACTTTTGGGGTGGTAGTCTTGTGTCTCTGACCTTTGGACGACGATGATGATTTTTGGGGTGGTAGTCTTGTGTCTCTGACCTTTGGCTGATGATGATGATGGTGATGATAATTTTTGGCTGCTACAAGACTTTTGGGGTGGTAGGCTTGTGTCTCTGACCTTTTGCTGCTGCTGATGATGATGATGATGACTTTTTGGGTGGTAGTCTTGTGTCTCTGACCTTTGGATGATGATGATGATGATGATATTTGGGGTGTAGTCTTGTGTCTCTGACCTTTGGCTGATGATGATGATGGTGATGATAATTTCTGGCTGTACAAGACTTTTGGGGTGGTAGGCTTGTGTCTCTGACCTTTGGCTGCTGCTGCTGCTGATGATGACTTCTGGGGTGGTAGTCTTGTGTCTCTGACCTTTGGATGATGATGATGATGATGATTTTGGGGTGGTAGTCTTGTGTCTCTGACCTTTGGCTGATGATGATGATGGTGATGATAATTTCTGGCTGTACAAGACTTTTTGGGTGGTAGGCTTGTGTCTCTGACCTTTGGCTGCTGCTGCTGCGGATGATGATGATGAATTTTGGGGTGGTAGTCTTGTGTTTCTGACCTTTGGCTGACAAGTTTGACTGTAGTGTTGGTAGTCCTAAGTCTATGACAAGTGACTGAACCAGAGACTTTTGGTAGTCCTGTGTCTCTAACATTGGCATAAACTTTGGACTGAGGAATAAGACTTTTGGGGGGGGGGGGGTAGTCTTGTGTCTCTGACCTTTGGACGACGATGATGATTTTTGGGGTGGTAGTCTTGTGTCTCTGACCTTTGGCTGATGATGATGATGGTGATGATAATTTTTGGCTGTACAAGACTTTTGGGGTGGTAGGCTTGTGTCTCTGACCTTTGGCTGCTGCTGATGATGATGATGACTTTTGGGGTGGTAGTCTTGTGTCTCTGACCTTTGGATGATGATGATGATGATGATGATTTTTGGGGTGGTAGTCTTGTGTCTCTGACCTTTGGCTGATGATGATGATGGTATTGATAATTTTTGGCTGTACAAGACTTTTGGGGTGGTAGGCTTGTGTCCCTGACCTTTGGCTGCTGCTGCTGCTGATGATGACTTTTGGGGTGGTAGTCTTGTGTCTCTGACCTTTGGATGATGATGATGATGATTTTTGTGGTGGTAGTCTTGTGTCTCTGACCTTTGGCTGATGATGATGATGGTGATGATAATTTCTGGCTGTACAAGACTTTTTGGGTGGTAGGCTTGTGTCTCTGACCTTTGGCTGCTGCTGATGATAATGATGACTTTTGGGGTGGTAGTCTTGTGTCTCAGACCTTTGGCTGCTGCTGCTGATGATGATGATGATGATGAATTTTGAGGTGGTAGTCTTGTGTTTCTGACCTTTGGCTGACAAGTTTGACTGTAGTGTTGGTAGTCCTAAGTCTATGACAAGTGACTGAACCAGAGACTTTTGGTAGTCCTGTGTCTCTAACATTGGCATAAACTTTGGACTGAGGAACAAGACTTTTGGGGTGGTAGTCTTGTGTCTCTGACCTTTGGACGACAATGATGATGGTGATGATAATTTTTGGCTGTACAAGACTTTTGGGGTGGTAGGCTTGTGTCTCTGACCTTGGGCTGCTGCTGCTGATGATGATGACTTTTTGGGTGGTAGTCTTGTGTCTCTGACCTTTGGATGATGATGATGATGATTTTTGGGGTGGTAGTCTTGTGTCTCTGACCTTTGGCTGATGATGATGATGGTGATGATAATTTTTGGCTGTACAAGACTTTTGGGGTGGTAGGCTTGTGTCTCTGACCTTTGGCTGCTGCTGCTGATGATGATGACTTTTGGGGTGGTAGTCTTGTGTTTCTGACCTTTGGATGATGATGATGATGATGATTTTTGGGGTGGTAGTCTTGTGTCTCTGACCTTTGGCTGATGATGATGATGGTGATGATAATTTCTGGCTGTACAAGACTTTTTGGGTGGTAGGCTTGTGTCTCTGACCTTTAGCTGCTGCTGCTGCTGCTGATGATGATGAATTTTGAGGTGGTAGTCTTGTGTTTCTGACCTTTGGCTGACAAGTTTGACTGTAGTGTTGGTAGTCCTAAGTCTATGACAAGTGACTGAACCAGAGACTTTTGGTAGTCCTGTGTCTCTAACATTGGCATAAACTTTGGACTGAGGAACAAGACTTTTGGGGTGGTAGTCTTGTGTCTCTGACCTTTGGACGACGATGATGATTTTTGGGGTGGTAGTCTTGTGTCTCTGACCTTTGGCTGATGATGATGATGGTGATGATAATTTTTGGCTGCTACAAGACTTTTGGGGTGGTAGGCTTGTGTCTCTTACCTTTTGCTGCTGCTGCTGATGATGATGATGACTTTTTGGGTGGTAGTCTTGTGTCTCTGACCTTTGGATGATGATGATGATGATGATGATATTTGGGGTGTAGTCTTGTGTCTCTGACCTTTGGCTGATGATGATGATGGTGATGATAATTTCTGGCTGTACAAGACTTTTGGGGTGGTAGGCTTGTGTCTCTGACCTTTGGCTGCTGCTGCTGCTGATGATGACTTCTGGGGTGGTAGTCTTGTGTCTCTGACCTTTGGATGATGATGATGATGATGATTTTGGGGTGGTAGTCTTGTGTCTCTGACCTTTGGCTGATGATGATGATGGTGATGATAATTTCTGGCTGTACAAGACTTTTTGGGTGGTAGGCTTGTGTCTCTGACCTTTGGCTGCTGCTGCTGATGATGATGATGATGAATTTTGGGGTGGTAGTCTTGTGTTTCTGACCTTTGGCTGACAAGTTTGACTGTAGTGTTGGTAGTCCTAAGTCTATGACAAGTGACTGAACCAGAGACTTTTGGTAGTCCTGTGTCTCTAACATTGGCATAAACTTTGGACTGAGGAACAAGACTTTTGGGGGGGGGGGGGGGTAGTCTTGTGTCTCTGACCTTTGGACGACGATGATGATTATTGGGGTGGTAGTCTTGTGTCTCTGACCTTTGGCTGATGATGATGATGGTGATGATAATTTTTGGCTGTACAAGACTTTTGGGGTGGTAGGCTTGTGTCTCTGACCTTTGGCTGCTGCTGATGATGATGATGACTTTTGGGGTGGTAGTCTTGTGTCTCTGACCTTTGGATGATGATGATGATGATGATGATTTTTGGGGTGGTAGTCTTGTGTCTCTGACCTTTGGCTGATGATGATGATGGTGATGATAATTTCTGGCTGTACAAGACTTTTTGGGTGGTAGGCTTGTGTCTCTGACCTTTGGCTGCTGCTGCTGATGATGATGAATTTTGATGTGGTAGTCTTGTGTTTCTGACCTTTGGCTGACAAGTTTGACTGTAGTGTTGGTAGTCCTAAGTCTATGACAAGTGACTGAACCAGAGACTTTTGGTAATCCTGTGTCTCTAACATTGGCATAACTTTTGGACTGAGGAACAAGACTTTTGGGGTGGTAGTCTTGTGTCTCTGACCTTTGGACGACAATGATGATTTTTGGGGTGGTAATCTTGTGTCTCTGACCTTTGGCTGATGATGATGGTGATGATAATATTTGGCTGTACAAGACTTTTGGGGTGGTAGGCTTGTGTCTCTGACCTTTGGCTGCTGCTGCTGCTGATGATGATGATGAATTTTGGGGTGGTAGTCTTGTGTTTCTGACCTTTGGCTGACAAGTTTGACTGTAGTGTTGGTAGTCCTAAGTCTATGACAAGTGACTGAACCAGAGACTTTTGGTAGTCCTGTGTCTCTAACATCGGCATAAACTTTGGACTGAGGAACAAGACTTTTGGGGTGGTAGTCTTGTGTCTCTGACCTTTGGACGACGATGATGATTTTTGGGGTGGTAGTCTTGTGTCTCTGACCTTTGGCTGATGATGATGATGGTATTGATAATTTTTGGCTGTACAAGACTTTTGGGGTGGTAGGCTTGTGTCCCTGACCTTTGGCTGCTGCTGCTGATGATGATGACTTTTGGGGTGGTAGTCTTGTGTCTCTGACCTTTGGATGATGATGATGATGATTTTTGTGGTGGTAGTCTTGTGTCTCTGACCTTTGGCTGATGATGATGATGGTGATGATAATTTCTGGCTGTACAAGACTTGTTGGGTGGTAGGCTTGTGTCTCTGACCTTTGGCTGCTGCTGATGATAATGATGACTTTTGGGGTGGTAGTCTTGTGTCTCTGACCTTTGGATGATGATGATGATGATGATATTTGGGGTGTAGTCTTGTGTCTCTGACCTTTGGCTGATGATGATGATGGTGATGATAATTTCTGGCTGTACAAGACTTTTTGGATGGTAGGCTTGTGTCTCAGACCTTTGGCTGCTGCTGCTGATGATGATGATGATGAATTTTGAGGTGGTAGTCTTGTGTTTCTGACCTTTGGCTGACAAGTTTGACTGTAGTGTTGGTAGTCCTAAGTCTATGACAAGTGACTGAACCAGAGACTTTTGGTAGTCCTGTGTCTCTAACATTGGCATAAACTTTGGACTGAGGAACAAGACTTTTGGTGTGGTAGTCTTGTGTCTCTGACCTTTGGACGACAATGATGATGGTGATGATAATTTTTGGCTGTACAAGACTTTTGGGGTGGTAGGCTTGTGTCTCTGACATTTGGCTGCTGCTGCTGATGATGATGACTTTTTGGGTGGTAGTCTTGTGTCTCTGACCTTTGGATGATGATGATGATGATTTTTGGGGTGGTAGTCTTGTGTCTCTGACCTTTGGCTGATGATGATGATGGTGATGATAATTTCTGGCTGTACAAGACTTTTTGGGTGGTAGGCTTGTGTCTCTGACCTTTGGCTGCTGCTGCTGATGATGATGAATTTTGAGGTGGTAGTCTTGTGTTTCTGACCTTTGGCTGACAAGTTTGACTGTAGTGTTGGTAGTCCTAAGTCTATGACAAGTGACTGAACCAGAGACTTTTGGTAGTCCTGTGTCTCTAACATTGGCATAAACTTTGGACTGAGGAACAAGACTTTTGGGGTGGTAGTCTTGTGTCTCTGACCTTTGACTGATGATGATGATGATGGTGATGATAATTTTTGGCTGTACAAGACTTTTGGGGTGGTAGGCTTGTGTCTCTGACCTTTGGCTGCTGCTGCTGATGATGATGACTTTTGGGGTGGTAGTCTTGTGTCTCTGACCTTTGGATGATGATGATGATGATGATTTTCAGGGTGCTAGTCTTGTGTCTCTGACCTTTGGCTGATGATGATGATGGTGATAATTATTTCTGGCTGTACAAGACTTTTTGGGTGGTAGGCTTGTGTCTCTGACCTTTGGCTGCTGCTGCTGCTGATGATGATGATGAATTTTGAGGTGGTAGTCTTGTGTTTCTGACCTTTGGCTGACAAGTTTGACTGTAGTGTTGGCAGTCCTAAGTCTATGACAAGTGACTGAACCAGAGACTTTTGGTAGTCCTGTGTCTCTAACATTGGCATAAACTTTGGACTGAGGAACAAGACTTTTGGGGTGGTAGTCTTGTGTCTCTGACCTTTGGACGACTATGATGATTTTGGGGTGGTAGTCTTGTGTCTCTGACCTTTGGCTGATGATGATGATGGTGATGATAATTTTTGGCTGTACAAGACTTTTGGGGTGGTAGGCTTGTGTCTCTGACCTTTGGCTTCTGCTGCTGATAATGATGACTTTTTGGGTGGTAGTCTTGTGTCTCTGACCTTTGGATGATGATGATGATGATGATGATGATTTTTGGGGTGGTAGTCTTGTGTCTCTGACCTTTGGCTGATGATGATGATGGTGATGATAATTTCTGGCTGTACAAGACTTTTTGGGTGGTAGGCTTGTGTCTCTGACCTTTGGCTGCTGCTGCTGATGATGATGAATTTTGAGGTGGTAGTCTTGTGTTTCTGACCTTTGGCTGACAAGTTTGAGTGTAGTGTTGGTAGTCCTAAGTCTATGACAAGTGACTGAACCAGAGACTTTTGGTAGTCCTGTGTCTTTAACATTGGCATAAACTTTGGACTGAGGAACAAGACTTTTGGGGTGGTAGTCTTGTGTCTCTGACCTTTGGACGACAATGATGATTTTTGGGGTGGTAATCTTGTGTCTCTGACCTTTGGCTGATGATGAAGGTGATGATAATATTTGGCTGTACAAGACTTTTGGGGTGGTAGGCTTGTGTCTCTGACCTTTGGCTGCTGCTGCTGCTGATGATGATGATGATGAATTTTGGGGTGGTAGTCTTGTGTTTCTGACCTTTGGACGACGATGATGATTTTTGGGGTGGTAGTCTTGTGTCTCTGACCTTTGGCTGATGATGATGATGGTGATGATAATTTTTGGCTGTACAAGACTTTTGGGGTGGTAGGCTTGTGTCTCTGACCTTTGGCTGCTGCTGCTGATGATGATGACTTTTGGGGTGGTAGTCTTGTGTCTCTGACCTTTGGATGATGATGATGATGATTTTTGTGGTGGTAGTCTTGTGTGTCTGACCTTTGGCTGATGATGATGATGGTGATGATAATTTCTGGCTGTACAAGACTTTTTGGGTGGTAGGCTTGTGTCTCTGACCTTTGGCTGCTGCTGCTGCTGATGATGATGAATTTCGGGGTGGTAGTCTTGTGTTTCTGACCTTTGGCTGACAAGTTTGACTGTAGTGTTGGTAGTCCTAAGTCTATGACAAGTGACTGAACCAGAGACTTTTGGTAGTCCTGTGTCTCTAACATTGGCATAAACTTTGGACTGAGGAACAAGACTTTTGGGGTGGTAGTCTTGTGTGTCTGACCTTTGGACGACGATGATGATTTTTGGGGTGGTAGTCTTGTGTCTCTGACCTTTGGCTGATGATGATGATGGTGATGATAATTTTTGGCTGTACAAGACTTTTGGGGTGGAAGGCTTGTGTCTCTGACCTTTGGCTGCTGCTGCTGATGATGATGACTTTTTGGGTGGTAGTCTTGTGTCTCTGACCTTTGGATGATGATGATGATGATGATTTTTGGGGTGGTAGTCTTGTGTCTCTGACCTTTGGCTGATGATGATGATGGTGATGATAATTTCTTGCTGTACAAGACTTTTTGGGTGGTAGGCTTGTGTCTCTGACCTTTGGCTGCTGCTGCTGATGATGATGATGATGAATTTTGAGGTGGTAGTCTTGTGTTTCTGACCTTTGGCTGACAAGTTTGACTGTAGTGTTGGTAGTCCTAAGTCTATGACAAGTGACTGAACCAGAGACTTTTGGTAGTCCTGTGTCTCTAACATTGGCATAAACTTTGGACTGAGGAACAAGACTTTTGGGGTGGTAGTCTTGTGTCTCTGACCTTTGGACGACAATGATGATTTTTGGGGTGGTAATCTTGTGTCTCTGACCTTTGGCTGATGATGATGGTGATGATAATATTTGGCTGTACAAGACTTTTGGGGTGGTAGGCTTGTGTCTCTGACCTTTGGCTGCTGCTGCTGATGATGATGATGATGAATTTTGAGGTGGTAGTCTTGTGTTTCCTACCTTTGGCTGATGATGATGATGGTGATGATAATTTCTGGCTGTACAAGACTTTTTGGGTGTTAGGCTTGTGTCTCGGACCTTTGGCTGCTGCTGCTGCTGATGATGATGATGATGATGAATTTTGAGGTGGTAGTCTTGTGTTTCTGACCTTTGGCTGACAAGTTTGACTGTAGTGTTGGTAGTCCTAAGTCTATGACAAGTGACTGAACCAGAGACTTTTGGTAGTCCTGTGTCTCTAACATTGGCATAAACTTTGGACTGAGGAACAAGACTTTAGGGTGGTAGTCTTGTGTCTCTGACCTTTGGACGACGATGATGATTTTTGGGGTGGTAGTCTTGTTTCTCTGACCTTTGGCTGATGATGATGATGATGGTGATGATAATTTTTGGCTGTACAAGACTTTTGGGGTGGTAGGCTTGTGTCTCTGACCTTTGGCTGCTGCTGCTGATGATGATGACTTTTGGGGTGGTAGTCTTGTGTCTCTGACCTTTGGATGATGATGATGATGATGATTTTCAGGGTGGTAGTCTTGTGTCTCTGACCTTTGGCTGATGATGATGATGGTGATTTTTGGGGTGATATTCTTGTGTCTCTGACCTTTGGCTGATGATGATGATGGTGATGATAATTTCTGGCTGTACAAGACTTTTTGGGTGGTAGGCTTGTGTCTCTGACCTTTGGCTGCTGCTGCTGATGATGATGATGATGAATTTTGGGGTGGTAGTCTTGTGTTTCTGACCTTTGGCTGACAAGTTTGACTGTAGTGTTGGTAGTCCTAAGTCTATGACAAGTGACTGAACCAGAGACTTTTGGTAGTCCTGTGTCTCTAACATTGGCATAAACTTTGGACTGAGGAACAAGACTTTTGGGGTGGTAGTCTTGTGTGTCTGACCTTTGGACGACGATGATGATTTTTGGGGTGGTAGTCTTGTGTCTCTGACCTTTGGCTGATGATGATGATGGTGATGATAATTTTTGGCTGTACAACACTTGGGGTGGTAGGCTTGTGTCTCTGACCTTTGGCTGCTGCTGATGATGATGATGACTTTTTGGGTGGTAGTCTTGTGTCTCTGACCTTTGGATGATGATGATGATGATGATTTTTGGGGTGGTAGTCTTGTGTCTCTGACCTTTGGCTGATGATGATGATGGTGATGATAATTTCTGGCTGTACAAGACTTTTTGGGTGGTAGGCTTGTGTCTCTGACCTTTGGCTGCTGCTGCTGCTGCTGATGATGATGAATTTGGAGGTGGTAGTCTTGTGTTTCTGACCTTTGGCTGACAAGTTTGACAGTAGTGTTGGTAGTCCTAAGTCTATGACAAGTGACTGAACCAGAGACTTTTGGTAGTCCTGTGTCTCTAACATTGGCATAAACTTTGGACTGAGGAACAAGACTTTTGGGGTGGTAGTCTTGTGTGTCTGACCTTTGGACGACGATGTTGATTTTTGGGGTGGTAGTCTTGTGTCTCTGACCTTTGGCTGATGATGATGATGGTGATGATAATTTTTGGCTGTACAAGACTTTTGGGGTGGTAGGCTTGTGTCTCTGACCTTTGGCTGCTGCTGCTGATGATGATGACTTTTGGGGTGGTAGTCTTGTGTCTCTGACCTTTGGATGATGATGATGATGATGATTTTTGGGGTGGTAGTCTTGTGTCTCTGACCTTTGGCTGATGATGATTATGGTGATGATAATTTCTGGCTGTACAAGACTTTTTGGGTGGTAGGCTTGTGTCTCTGACCTTTGGCTGCTGCTGCTGATGATGATGATGATGAATTTTGAGGTGGTAGTCTTGTGTTTCTGACCTTTGGCTGACAAGTTTGACTGTAGTGTTGGTAGTCCTAAGTCTATGACAAGTGACTGAACCAGAGACTTTTGGTAGTCCTGTGTCTCTAACATTGGCATAAACTTTGGACTGAGGAACAAGACTTTTGGGGTGGCAGTCTTGTGTGTCTGACCTTTGGACGACGATGATGATTTTTGGGGTGGTAGTCTTGTGTCTCTGACCTTTGGCTGATGATGATGATGGTGATGATAATTTTTGGCTGTACAAGACTTTTTGGGTGGTAGGCTTGTGTCTCTGACCTTTGGCTGCTGCTGCTGATGATGATGACTTTTGGGGTGGTAGTCTTGTGTCTCTGACCTTTGGATGATGATGATGATGATGATTTTCAGGGTGGTAGTCATGTGTCTCTGACCTTTGGCTGATGATGATGATGGTGATGATTATTTCTGGCTGTACAAGACTTTTTGGGTGGTAGGCTTGTGTCTCTGACCTTTGGCTGCTGCTGCTGATGATGATGATGATGAATTTTGAGGTGGTAGTCTTGTGTTTCTGACCTTTGGCTGACAAGTTTGACTGTAGTGTTGGTAGTCCTAAGTCTATGACAAGTGACTGAACCAGAGACTTTTGGTAGTCCTGTGTCTCTAACATTGGCATAAACTTTGGACTGAGGAACAAGACTTTTGGGGTGGTAGTCTTGTGTCTCTGACCTTTGGACGACGATGATGATTTTTGGGGTGGTAGTCTTGTGTCTCTGACCTTTGGCTGATGATGATGATGGTGATGATAATTTTTGGCTGTACAAGACTTGGGGTGGTAGGCTTGTGTCTCTGACCTTTGGCTGCTGCTGATGATGATGATGACTTTTGGGGTGGTAGTCTTGTGTCTCTGACCTTTGGATGATGATGACGATGATTTTTGGGGTGGTAGTCTTGTGTCTCTGACCTTTGGCTGATGATGATGATGATGATAATTTCTGGCTGTACAAGACTTTTTGGGTGGTAGGCTTGTGTCTCTGACCTTTGGCTGCTGCTGCTGCTGATGATGATGATGAATTTTGAGGTGGTAGTCTTGTGTTTCTGACCTTTGGCTGACAAGTTTGACTGTAGTGTTGGTAGTCCTAAGTCTATGACAAGTGACTGAACCAGAGACTTTTGGTAGTCCTGTGTCTCTAACATTGGCATAAACTTTGGACTGAGGAACAAGACTTTTGGGGTGGTAGTCTTGTGTCTCTGACCTTTGGACGACGATGATGATTTTTGGGTGGTAGTCTTGTGTCTCTGACCTTTGGCTGATGATGATGATGGTGATGATAATTTTTGGCTGTACAAGACTTTTGGGGTGGTAGGCTTGTGTCTCTGACCTTTGGCTGCTGCTGCTGCTGATGATGATGACTTTTGGGGTGGTAGTCTTGTTTCTCTGACCTTTGGATGATGATGATGATGATGATTTTTGGGGTGGTAGTCTTGTGTCTCTGACCTTTGGCTGATGATGATGATGGTGATGATAATTTCTGGCTGTACAAGACTTTTTGGGTGGTAGGCTTGTGTCTCTGACCTTTGGCTGCTGCTGCTGATGATGATGATGAATTTTGGGGTGGTAGTCTTGTGTTTCTGACCTTTGGCTGATGATGATGATGGTGATGATTATTTCTGGCTGTACAAGACTTTTTGGGTGGTAGGCTTGTGTCTCTGACCTTTGGCTGCTGCTGCTGATGATGATGATGATGAATTTTGAGGTGGTAGTCTTGTGTTTCTGACCTTTGGCTGACAAGTTTGACTGTAGTGTTGGTAGTCCTAAGTCTATGACAAGTGACTGAACCAGAGACTTTTGGTAGTCCTGTGTCTCTAACATTGGCATAAACTTTGGACTGAGGAACAAGACTTTTGGGGTGGTAGTCTTGTGTCTCTGACCTTTGGACGACGATGATGATTTTTGGGGTGGTAGTCTTGTTTCTCTGACCTTTGGCTGATGATGATGATGATGGTGATGATAATTTTTGGCGTACAAGATTTTTGTGGTGGTAGGCTTGTGTCTCTGACCTTTGGCTGCTGCTGCTGATGATGATGACTTTTGGGGTGGTAGTCTTGTGTCTCTGACCTTTGGATGATGATGATGATGATGATTTTCAGGGTGGTAGTCTTGTGTCTCTGACCTTTGGATGATGATGATGATGGTGATTTTTGGGGTGATATTCTTGTGTCTCTGACCTTTGGCTGATGATGATGATGGTGATGATAATTTCTGGCTGTACAAGACTTTTTGGTTGGTAGGCTTGTGTCTCTGACCTTAGGCTGCTGCTGCTGATGATGATGATGATGAATTTTGGGGTGGTAGTCTTGTGTTTCTGACCTTTGGCTGACAAGTTTGACTGTAGTTTTGGTAGTCCTAAGTCTATGACAAGTGACTGAACCAGAGACTTTTGGTAGTCCTGTGTCTCTAACATTGGCATAAACTTTGGACTGAGGAACAAGACTTTTGGGGTGGTAGTCTTGTGTGTCTGACCTTTGGACGACGATGATGATTTTTGGGGTGGTAGTCTTGTGTCTCTGACCTTTGGCTGATGATGATGATGGTGATGATAATTTTTGGCTGTACAAGACTTTTGGGGTGGTAGGCTTGTGTCTCTGACCTTTGGCTGCTGCTGCTGATGATGATGACTTTTGGGGTGGTAGTCTTGTGTCTCTGACCTTTGGATGATGATGATGATGATGATGATGATTTTTGGGTGATAGACTTGTGTCTCTGACCTTTGGCTGATGATGATTATGGTGATGATAATTTCTGGCTGTACAAGACTTTTTGGGTGGTAGGCTTGTGTCTCTGACCTTTGGCTGCTGCTGCTGCTGATGATGATGATGAATTTTGAGGTGGTAGTCTTGTGTTTCTGACCTTTGGCTGACAAGTTTGACTGTAGTGTTGGTAGTCCTAAGTCTATGACAAGTGACTGAACCAGAGACTTTTGGTAGTCCTGTGTCTCTAATATTGGCATAAACTTTGGACTGAGGAACAAGACTTTTGGGGTGGTAGTCTTGTGTCTCTGACCTTTGGACGACGATGATGATTTTTGGGGTGGTAGTCTTGTTTCTCTGACCTTTGGCTGATGATGATGATGATGGTGATGATAATTTTTGGCTGTACAAGACTTTTGGGGTGGTAGGCTTGTGTCTCTGACCTTTGGCTGCTGCTGCTGATGATGATGACTTTTGGGGTGGTAGTCTTGTGTCTCTGACCTTTGGATGATGATGATGATGATGATTTTCAGGGTGGTAGTCTTGTGTCCCTGACCTTTGGATGATGATGATGATGGTGATTTTTGGGGTGATATTCTTGTGTCTCTGACCTTTGGCTGATGATGATGATGGTGATGATAATTTCTGGCTGTACAAGACTTTTTGGGTGGTAGGCTTGTGTCTCTGACCTTTGGCTGCTGCTGCTGCTGATGATGATGATGAATTTTGGGGTGGTAGTCTTGTGTTTCTGACCTTTGGCTGACAAGTTTGACTGTAGTGTTGGTAGTCCTAAGTCTATGACAAGTGACTGAACCAGAGACTTTTGGTAGTCCTGTGTCTCTAACATTGGCATAAAATTTGGACTGAGGAACAAGACTTTTGGGGTGGTAGGCTTGTGTGTCTGACCTTTGGACGACGATGATGATTTTTGGGGTGGTAGTGTTGTGTCTCTGACCTTTGGCTGATGATGATGATGGTGATGATAATTTTTGGCTGACAAGACTTTTGGGGTGGTAGGCTTGTGTCTCTGACTTTTGGCTGCTGCTGATGATGATGATGACTTTTTGGGTGATAGTCTTGTGTCTCTGACCTTTGGATGATGATGATGATGATGATTTTTGGGGTGGTAGTCTTGTGTCTCTGACCTTTGGCTGATGATGATGATGGTGATGATAATTTCTGGCTGTACAAGACTTTTTGGGTGGTAGGCTTGTGTCTCTGACCTTTGGCTGCTGCTTCTGCTGCTGCTGCTGATGAATTTTGAGGTGGTAGTCTTGTGTTTCTGACCTTTGGCTGACAAGTTTGACAGTAGTGTTGGTAGTCCTAAGTCTATGACAAGTGACTGAACCAGAGACTTTTGGTAGTCCTGTGTCTCTAACATTGGCATAAACTTTGGACTGAGGAACAAGACTTTTGGGGTGGTAGTCTTGTGTGTCTGACCTTTGCACGACGATGTTGATTTTTGGGGTGGTAGTCTTGTGTCTCTGACCTTTGGCTGATGATGATGATGGTGATGATAATTTTTGGCTGTACAAGACTTTTGGGGTGGTAGGCTTGTGTCTCTGACCTTTGGCTGCTGCTGCTGATGATGATGACTTTTGGGGTGGTAGTCTTGTGTCTCTGACCTTTGGATGATGATGATGATGATGAATTTTGGGGTGATAGTCTTGTGTCTCTGACCTTTGGCTGATGATGATGATGGTGATGATATTTTCTGGCTGTACAAGACTTTTTGGGTGGTAGGCTTGTGTCTCTGACCTTTGGCTGCTGCTGCTGCTGATGATGATTAATTTTGAGGTGGTAGTCTTGTGTTTCTGACCTTTGGCTGACAAGTTTGACAGTAGTGTTGGTAGTCCTAAGTCTATGACAAGTGACTGAACCAGAGACTTTTGCTAGTCCTGTGTCTCTAACATTGGCATAAACTTTGGACTGAGGAACAAGACTTTTGGGGTGGTAGTCTTGTGTCTCTGACCTTTGGACGACGATGATGATTTTTGGGGTGGTAGTCTTGTTTCTCTGACCTTTGGCTGATGATGATGATGATAGTGATGATAATTTTTGGCTGTACAAGACTTTTGGGGTGGTAGGCTTGTGTCTCTGACCTTTGGCTGCTGCTGCTGATGATGATGACTTTTGGGGTGGTAGTCTTGTGTCTCTGACCTTTGGATGATGATGATGATGATGATTTTCAGGGTGGTAGTCTTGTGTCTCTGACCTTTGGCTGATGATGATGATGGTGATGATTATTTCTGGCTGTACAAGACTTTTTGGGTGGTAGGCTTGTGTCTCTGACCTTTGGCTGCTGCTGCTGATGATGATGATGATGAATTTTGAGGTGGTAGTCTTGTGTTTCTGACCTTTGGCTGACAAGTTTGACTGTAGTGTTGGTAGTCCTAAGTCTATGACAAGTGACTGAACCAGAGACTTTTGGTAGTCCTGTGTCTCTAACATTGGCATAAACTTTGGACTGAGGAACAAGACTTTTGGGGTGGTAGTCTTGTGTCTCTGACCTTTGGACGACGATGATGATTTTTGGGGTGGTAGCCTTGTGTCTCTGACCTTTGGCTGATGATGATGATGGTGATGATAATTTTTGGCTGTACAAGACTTGGGGTGGTAGGCTTGTGTCTCTGACCTTTGGCTGCTGCTGCTGATGATGATGACTTTTGGGGTGGTAGTCTTGTGTCTCTGACCTTTGGATGATGATGATGATGATGATTTTTGGGGTGGTAGTCTTGTGTCTCTGACCTTTGGCTGATGATGATGATGGTGATGATAATTTCTGGCTGTACAAGACTTTTTGGGTGGTAGGCTTGTGTCTCTGACCTTTGGCTGCTGCTGCTGCTGATGATGATGATGAATTTTGAGGTGGTAGTCTTGTGTTTCTGACCTTTGGCTGACAAGTTTGACTGTAGTGTTGGTAGTCCTAAGTCTATGACAAGTGACTGAACCAGAGACTTTTGGTAGTCCTGTGTCTCTAACATTGGCATAAACTTTGGACTGAGGAACAAGACTTTTGGGGTGGTAGTCTTGTGTCTCTGACCTTTGGACGACAATGATGATTTTGGGGTGGTAATCTTTTGTCTCTGACCTTTGGCTGATGATGATGGTGATGATAATATTTGGCTGTACAAGACTTTTGGGGTGGTAGGCTGGTGTCTCTGACCTTTGGCTGCTGCTGATGATGATGATGATGAATTTTGGGGTGATAGTCTTGTGTTTCTGACCTTTGGCTGACAAGTTTGACTGTAGTGTTGGTAGTCCTAAGTCTATGACAAGTGACTGAACCAGAGACTTTTGGTAGTCCTGTGTCTCTAACATTGGCATAAACTTTGGACTGAGGAACAAGACTTTTGGGGTGGTAGTCTTGTGTCTCTGACCTTTGGACGACAATGATGATTTTTGGGGTGGTAATCTTGTGTCTCTGACCTTTGGCTGATGATGATGGTGATGATAAGTTTTGGCTGTACAAGACTTTTGGGGTGGTAGTCTTGTGTCTCTGACCTTTGGATGATGATGATGATGATGATTTTTGGGGTGGTAGTCTTGTGTCTCTGACCTTTGGCTGATGATGATGATGGTGATGATAATTTCTGGCTGTACAAGACTTTTTGGGTTGTAGGCTTGTGTCTCTTACCTTTGGCTGCTGCTGCTGCTGCTGATGATGATGATGATGATGAATTTTGAGGTGGTAGTCTTGTGTTTTTGACCTTTGGCTGACAAGTTTGACTGTAGTGTTGGTAGTCCTAAGTCTATGACAAGTGACTGAACCAGAGACTTTTGGTAGTCCTGTGTCTCTAACATTGGCATAAACTTTGGACTGAGGAACAAGACTTTTGGGGTGGTAGTCTTGTGTCTCTGACCTTTGGACGACGATGATGATTTTTGGGGTGGTAGTCTTGTGTCTCTGACCTTTGGCTGATGATGATGATGGTGATGATAATTTTTGGCTGTACAAGACTTTTGGGGTGGTAGGCTTGTGTCTCTGACCTTTGGCTGCTGCTGATGATGATGATGACTTTTGGGGTGGTAGTCTTGTGTCTCTGACCTTTGGATGATGATGATGATGATGATTTTCGGGGTTGTAGTCTTGTGTCTCTGACCTTTGGCTGATGATGATGATGGTGATGATAATTTCTGGCTGTATAAGACTTTTTGGGTGGTAGGCTTGTGTCTCTGACCTTTGGCTGTTGCTGCTGCTGATGATGATGATGAATTTTGGGGTGGTAGTCTTGTGTTTCTGACCTTTGGCTGACAAGTTTGACTGTAGTGTTGGTAGTCCTAAGTCTATGACAAGTGACTGAACCAGAGACTTTTGGTAGTCCTGTGTCTCTAACATTGGCATAAACTTTGGACTGAGGAACAAGACTTTTGGGGTGGTAGTCTTGTGTCTCTGACCTTTGGACGACGATGATGATTTTTGGGGTGGTAGTCTTGTGTCTCTGACCTTTGGCTGATGATGATGATGGTGATGATAATTTTTGGCTGTACAAGACTTTTGGGGTGGTAGGCTTGTGTCTCTGACCTTTGGCTGCTGCTGCTGATGATGATGACTTTTGGGGTGGTAGTCTTGTGTCTCTGACCTTTGGATGATGATGATGATGATGATTTTTGGGGTGGTAGTCTTGTGTCTCTGACCTTTGGCTGATGATGATGATGGTGATGATAATTTTTGGCTGTACAAGACTTTTTGGGTGGTAGGCTTGTGTCTCTGACCTTTGGCTGCTGCTGCTGCTGATGATGATGATGAATTTTGGGGTGAAAGTCTTTTGTTTCTGACCTTTGGCTGACAAGTTTGACTGTAGTGTTGGTAGTCCTAAGTCTATGACAAGTGACTGAACCAGAGACCTTTGGTAGTCCTGTGTCTCTAACATTGGCATAAACTTTGAACTGAGGAACAAGACTTTTGGGGTGGTAGTCTTGTGTCTCTGACCTTTGGACGACGATGATGATTTTTGGGGTGGTAGTCTTGTGTCTCTGACCTTTGGCTGATGATGATGATGGTGATGATAATGTTTGGCTGTACAAGACTTTTGGGGTGGTAGGCTTGTGTCTCTGACCTTTGCTGCTGCTGATGATGATGACTTTTGGGGTGGTAGTCTTGTGTCTCTGACCTTTGGATGATGATGATGATGATGATGATTTTTCGGGTGGTAGTCTTGTGTCTCTGACCTTTGGCTGATGATGATGATGGTGATGATAATTTTTGGCTGTACAAGTCTTGGGGTGGTAGTCTTGTGTCTCTGACCTTTGGCTGCTGCTGCTGATGATGATGACTTTTGGGGTGGTAGTCTTGTGTCTCTGACCTTTGGATGATGATGATGATGATGATTTTCGTGGTGGTAGTCTTGTGTCTCTGACCTTTGGCTGATGATGATGATGGTGATGATAATTTCTGGCTGTACAAGACTTTTTGGGTGGTAGGCTTGTGTCTCTGACCTTTGGCTGCTGCTGCTGCTGATGATGATGATGAATTTAGGGGTGGTAGTCTTGTGTTTCTGACCTTTGGCTGACAAGTTTGACTGTAGTGTTGGTAGTCCTAAGTCTATGACAAGTGACTGAACAAGAGACTTTTGGTAGTCCTGTGTCTCTAACATTGGCATAAACTTTGGACTGAGGAACAAGACTTTTGGGGTGGTAGTCTTGTGTCTCTGACCTTTGGACGACGATGATGATTTTTGGGGTGGTAGTCTTGTGTCTCTGACCTTTGGCTGATGATGATGATGGTAATTTTTGGCTGTACAAGACTTTTGGGGTGGTAGGCTTGTGTCTCTGACCTTTGGCTGCTGCTGCTGATGATGATGACTTTTAGGGTGGTAGTCTTGTGTCTCTGACCTTTGGATGATGATGATGATGATGATGATTTTCGGGGTGGTAGTCTTGTGTCTCTGACCTTTGGCTGATGATGATGATGGTGATGATAATTTCTGGCTGTACAAGACTTTTTGGGTGGTAGGCTTGTGTCTCTGACCTTTGGCTGCTGCTGCTGCTGATGATGATGATGAATTTTGGGGTGGTAGTCTTGTGTTTTTGACCTTTGGCTGACAAGTTTGACTGTAGTGTTGGTAGTCCTTAGTCTATGACAAGTGACTGAACCAGAGACTTTTGGTAGTCCTGTGTCTCTAACATTGGCATAAACTTTGGACTGAGGAACAAGACTTTTGGGGTGGTAGTCTTGTGTCTCTGACCTTTGGACGACGATGATGATTTTTGGGGTGGTAGTCTTGTGTCTCTGACCTTTGGCTGATGATGATGATGGTGATGATAATTTTTGGCTGTACAAGACTTTGGGGGTGGTAGGCTTGTGTCTCTGACCTTTGGCTGCTGCTGCTGATGATGATGACTTTTGGGGTGGTAGTCTTGTGTCTCTGACATTTGGATGATGATGATGATGATGATGATGATTTTCGGGGTTGTAGTCTTGTGTCTCTGACCTTTGGCTGATGATGATGATGGTGATGATAATCTTTGGCTGTACAAGACTTGGGGTGGTAGTCTAGTGTCTCTGACCTTTGGCTGCTGCTGATGATGATGATGACTTTTGGGGTGGTAGTCTTGTGTCTCTGACCTTTGGATGATGATGATGATGACGATTTTTGGGATGGTAGTCTTGTGTCTCTGACCTTTGGCTGATGATGATGATGGTGATGATAATTTCTGGCTGTACAAGACTTTTTGGGTGGTAGGCTTGTGTCTCTGACCTTTGGCTGCTGCTGCTGCTGCTGATGATGATGATGAATTTTGAGGTGGTAGTCTTGTGTTTTTGACCTTTGGCTGACAAGTTTGACTGTAGTGTTGGTAGTCCTAAGTCTATGACAAGTGACTGAACCAGAGACTTTTGGTAGTCCTGTGTCTCTAACATTGGCATAAACTTTGGACTGAGGAACAAGACTTTTGGGATGGTAGTCTTGTGTCTCTGACCTTTGGACGACGATGATGATTTTTGGGGTGGTAGTCTTGTGTCTCTGACCTTTGGCTGATGATGATGATAGTGATGATAATTTTTGGCTGTACAAGACTTTTGGGGTGGTAGGCTTGTGTCTCTGACCTTTGGCTGCTGCTGCTGATGATGATGACTTTTGGGGTGGTAGTCTTGTGTCTCTGACCTTTGGATGATGATGATGATGATGATTTTCGGGGTGGTAGTCTTGTGTCTCTGACATTTGGCTGATGATGATGATGGTGTTGATAATGTCTGGCTGTACAAGACTTTTTGGGTGGTAGGCTTGTGTCTCTGACCTTTGGCTGCTGCTGCTGATGATGATGATGATGAATTTTGGGGTGGTAGTCTTGTGTTTCTGACCTTTGGCTGACAAGTTTGACTGTAGTGTTGGTAGTCCTAAGTCTATGACAAGTGACTGAACCAGAGACTTTTGGTAGTCCTGTGTCTCTAACATTGGCATAAACTTTAAACTGAGGAACAAGACTTTTGGGGTGGTAGTCTTGTGTCTCTGACCTTTGGACGACGATGATGATTTTTGGGGTGGTAGTCTTGTGTCTCTGACCTTTGGCTGATGATGATGATGGTGATGATAATTTTTGGCTGTACAAGACTTTTGGGGTGGTAGGCTTGTGTCTCTGACCTTTGGCTGCTGCTGATGATGATGATGACTTTTGGGGTGGTAGTCTTGTGTCTCTGACCTTTGGATGATGATGATGATGATGATTTTTGGGGTGGTAGTCTTGTGTCTCTGACCTTTGGCTGATGATGATGATGGTGTTGATAATTTCTGGCTGTACAAGACTTTTTGGGTGGTAGGCTTGTGTCTCTGACCTTTGGCTGCTGCTGTTGATGATGATGATGATGAATTTTGGGGTGGTAGTCTTGTGTTTCTGACCTTTGGCTGACAAGTTTGACTGTAGTGTTGGTAGTCCTAAGTCTATGACAAGTGACTGAACCAGAGACTTTTGGTAGTCCTGTGTCTCTAACATTGGCATAAACTTTGGACTGAGGAACAAGACTTTTGGGGTGGTAGTCTTGTGTCTCTGACCTTTGGACGACGATGATGATTTTTGGGGTGGTAGTCTTGTGTCTCTGACCTTTGGCTGATGATGATGATGGTGATGATAATTTTTGGCTGTACAAGACTTTTGGGGTGGTAGGCTTTTGTCTCTGACCTTTGGCTGCTGCTGCTGATGATGATGACTTTTGGGGTGGTAGTCTTGTGTCTCTGACCTTTGGATGATGATGATGATGATGATTTTCAGGGTGGTAGTCTTGTGTCCCTGACCTTTGGATGATGATGATGATGGTGATTTTTGGGGTGATATTCTTGTGTCTCTGACCTTTGGCTGATGATGATGATGGTGATGATAATTTCTGGCTGTACAAGACTTTTTGGGTGGTAGGCTTGTGTCTCTGACCTTTGGCTGCTGCTGCTGCTGATGATGATGATGAATTTTGGGGTGGTAGTCTTGTGTTTCTGACCTTTGGCTGACAAGTTTGACTGTAGTGTTGGTAGTCCTAAGTCTATGACAAGTGACTGAACCAGAGACTTTTGGTAGTCCTGTGTCTCTAACATTGGCATAAAATTTGGACTGAGGAACAAGACTTTTGGGGTGGTAGGCTTGTGTGTCTGACCTTTGGACGACGATGATGATTTTTGGGGTGGTAGTGTTGTGTCTCTGACCTTTGGCTGATGATGATGATGGTGATGATAATTTTTGGCTGACAAGACTTTTGGGGTGGTAGGCTTGTGTCTCTGACCTTTGGCTGCTGCTGATGATGATGATGACTTTTTGGGTGATAGTCTTGTGTCTCTGACCTTTGGATGATGATGATGATGATGATTTTTGGGGTGGTAGTCTTGTGTCTCTGACCTTTGGCTGATGATGATGATGGTGATGATAATTTCTGGCTGTACAAGACTTTTTGGGTGGTAGGCTTGTGTCTCTGACCTTTGGCTGCTGCTTCTGCTGCTGCTGCTGATGAATTTTGAGGTGGTAGTCTTGTGTTTCTGACCTTTGGCTGACAAGTTTGACAGTAGTGTTGGTAGTCCTAAGTCTATGACAAGTGACTGAACCAGAAACTTTTGGTAGTCCTGTGTCTCTAACATTGGCATAAACTTTGGACTGAGGAACAAGACTTTTGGGGTGGTAGTCTTGTGTGTCTGACCTTTGCACGACGATGTTGATTTTTGGGGTGGTAGTCTTGTGTCTCTGACCTTTGGCTGATGATGATGATGGTGATGATAATTTTTGGCTGTACAAGACTTTTGGGGTGGTAGGCTTGTGTCTCTGACCTTTGGCTGCTGCTGCTGATGATGATGACTTTTGGGGTGGTAGTCTTGTGTCTCTGACATTTGGATGATGATGATGATGATGAATTTTGGGGTGATAGTCTTGTGTCTCTGACCTTTGGCTGATGATGATGATGGTGATGATAATTTCTGGCTGTACAAGACTTTTTGGGTGGTAGGCTTGTGTCTCTGACCTTTGGCTGCTGCTGCTGCTGATGATGATTAATTTTGAGGTGGTAGTCTTGTGTTTCTGACCTTTGGCTGACAAGTTTGACAGTAGTGTTGGTAGTCCTAAGTCTATGACAAGTGACTGAACCAGAGACTTTTGCTAGTCCTGTGTCTCTAACATTGGCATAAACTTTGGACTGAGGAACAAGACTTTTGGGGTGGTAGTCTTGTGTCTCTGACCTTTGGACGACGATGATGATTTTTGGGGTGGTAGTCTTGTTTCTCTGACCTTTGGCTGATGATGATGATGATAGTGATGATAATTTTTGGCTGTACAAGACTTTTGGGGTGGTAGGCTTGTGTCTCTGACCTTTGGCTGCTGCTGCTGATGATGATGACTTTTGGGGTGGTAGTCTTGTGTCTCTGACCTTTGGATGATGATGATGATGATGATTTTCAGGGTGGTAATCTTGTGTCTCTGACCTTTGGCTGATGATGATGATGGTGATGATTATTTTTGGCTGTACAAGACTTTTTGGGTGGTAGGCTTGTGTCTCTGACCTTTGGCTGCTGCTGCTGATGATGATGATGATGAATTTTGAGGTGGTAGTCTTGTGTTTCTGACCTTTGGCTGACAAGTTTGACTGTAGTGTTGGTAGTCCTAAGTCTATGACAAGTGACTGAACCAGAGACTTTTGGTAGTCCTGTGTCTCTAACATTGGCATAAACTTTGGACTGAGGAACAAGACTTTTGGGGTGGTAGTCTTGTGTCTCTGACCTTTGGACGACGATGATGATTTTTGGGGTGGTAGCCTTGTGTCTCTGACCTTTGGCTGATGATGATGATGGTGATGATAATTTTTGGCTGTACAAGACTTGGGGTGGTAGGCTTGTGTCTCTGACCTTTGGCTGCTGCTGCTGATGATGATGACTTTTGGGGTGGTAGTCTTGTGTCTCTGACCTTTGGATGATGATGATGATGATGATTTTTGGGGTGGTAGTCTTGTGTCTCTGACCTTTGGCTGATGATGATGATGGTGATGATAATTTCTGGCTGTACAAGACTTTTTGGGTGGTAGGCTTGTGTCTCTGACCTTTGGCTGCTGCTGCTGCTGATGATGATGATGAATTTTGAGGTGGTAGTCTTGTGTTTCTGACCTTTGGCTGACAAGTTTGACTGTAGTGTTGGTAGTCCTAAGTCTATGACAAGTGACTGAACCAGAGACTTTTGGTAGTCCTGTGTCTCTAACATTGGCATAAACTTTGGACTGAGGAACAAGACTTTTGGGGTGGTAGTCTTGTGTCTCTGACCTTTGGACGACAATGATGATTTTTGGGGTGGTAATCTTTTGTCTCTGACCTTTGGCTGATGATGATGGTGATGATAATTTTTGGCTGTACAAGACTTTTGGGGTGGTAGGCTTGTGTCTCTTACCTTTGGCTGCTGCTGATGATGATGATGATGAATTTTGGGGTGATAGTCTTGTGTTTCTGACCTTTGGCTGACAAGTTTGACTGTAGTGTTGGTAGTCCTAAGTCTATGACAAGTGACTGAACCAGAGACTTTTGGTAGTCCTGTGTCTCTAACATTGGCATAAACTTTGGACTGAGGAACAAGACTTTTGGGGTGGTAGTCTTGTGTCTCTGACCTTTGGACGACAATGATGATTTTTGGGGTGGTAATCTTGTGTCTCTGACCTTTGGCTGATGATGATGGTGATGATAAATTTTGGCTGTACAAGACTTTTGGGGTGGTAGTCTTGTGTCTCTGACCTTTGGATGATGATGATGATGATGATTTTTGGGGTGGTAGTCTTGTGTCTCTGACCTTTGGCTGATGATGATGATGGTGATGATAATTTTTGGCTGTACAAGACTTTTTGGGTTGTAGGCTTGTGTCTCTTACCTTTGGCTGCTGCTGCTGCTGCTGATGATGATGATGATGATGAATTTTGAGGTGGTAGTCTTGTGTTTTTGACCTTTGGCTGACAAGTTTGACTGTAGTGTTGGTAGTCCTAAGTCTATGACAAGTGACTGAACCAGAGACTTTTGGTAGTCCTGTGTCTCTAACATTGGCATAAACTTTGGACTGAGGAACAAGACTTTTGGGGTGGTAGTCTTGTGTCTCTGACCTTTGGACGACGATGATGATTTTTGGGGTGGTAGTCTTGTGTCTCTGACCTTTGGCTGATGATGATGATGGTGATGATAATTTTTGGCTGTACAAGACTTTTGGGGTGGTAGGCTTGTGTCTCTGACCTTTGGCTGCTGCTGATGATGATGATGACTTTTGGGGTGGTAGTCTTGTGTCTCTGACCTTTGGATGATGATGATGATGATGATTTTCGGGGTTGTAGTCTTGTGTCTCTGACCTTTGGCTGATGATGATGATGGTGATGATAATTTCTGGCTGTATAAGACTTTTTGGGTGGTAGGCTTGTGTCTCTGACCTTTGGCTGCTGCTGCTGCTGATGATGATGATGAATTTTGGGGTGGTAGTCTTGTGTTTCTGACCTTTGGCTGACAAGTTTGACTGTAGTGTTGGTAGTCCTAAGTCTATGACAAGTGACTGAACCAGAGACTTTTGGTAGTCCTGTGTCTCTAACATTGCCATAAACTTTGGACTGAGGAACAAGACTTTTGGGGTGGTAGTCTTGTGTCTCTGACCTTTGGACGACAATGATGATTTTTGGGGTGGTAGTCTTGTGTCTCTGACCTTTGGCTGATGATGATGATGGTGATGATAATTTTTGGCTGTACAAGACTTTTGGGGTGGTAGGCTTGTGTCTCTGACCTTTGGCTGCTGCTGCTGATGATGATGACTTTTGGGGTGGTAGTCTTGTGTCTCTGACCTTTGGATGATGATGATGATGATGATTTTTGGGGTGGTAGTCTTGTGTCTCTGACCTTTGGCTGATGATGATGATGGTGATGATAATTTTTGGCTGTACAAGACTTTTTGGGTGGTAGGCTTGTGTCTCTGACCTTTGGCTGCTGCTGCTGCTGATGATGATGATGAATTTTGGGGTGAAAGTCTTTTGTTTCTGACCTTTGGCTGACAAGTTTGACTGTAGTGTTGGTAGTCCTAAGTCTATGACAAGTGACTGAACCAGAGACCTTTGGTAGTCCTGTGTCTCTAACATTGGCATAAACTTTGAACTGAGGAACAAGACTTTTGGGGTGGTAGTCTTGTGTCTCTGACCTTTGGACGACGATGATGATTTTTGGGGTGGTAGTCTTGTGTCTCTGACCTTTGGCTGATGATGATGATGGTGATGATAATGTTTGGCTGTACAAGACTTTTGGGGTGGTAGGCTTGTGTCTCTGACCTTTGCTGCTGCTGATGATGATGACTTTTGGGGTGGTAGTCTTGTGTCTCTGACCTTTGGATGATGATGATGATGATGATGATTTTTCGGGTGGTAGTCTTGTGTCTCTGACCTTTGGCTGATGATGATGATGGTGATGATAATTTTTGGCTGTACAAGTCTTGGGGTGGTAGTCTTGTGTCTCTGACCTTTGGCTGCTGCTGCTGATGATGATGACTTTTGGGGTGGTAGTCTTGTGTCTCTGACCTTTGGATGATGATGATGATGATGATTTTCGTGGTGGTAGTCTTGTGTCTCTGACCTTTGGCTGATGATGATGATGGTGATGATAATTTCTGGCTGTACAAGACTTTTTGGGTGGTAGGCTTGTGTCTCTGACCTTTGGCTGCTGCTGCTGCTGCTGATGATGATGAATTTAGGGGTGGTAGTCTTGTGTTTCTGACCTTTGGCTGACAAGTTTGACTGTAGTGTTGGTAGTCCTAAGTCTATGACAAGTGACTGAACAAGAGACTTTTGGTAGTCCTGTGTCTCTAACATTGGCATAAACTTTGGACTGAGGAACAAGACTTTTGGGGTGGTAGTCTTGTGTTTCTGACCTTTGGACGACGATGATGATTTTTGGGGTGGTAGTCTTGTGTCTCTGACCTTTGGCTGATGATGATGATGGTAATTTTTGGCTGTACAAGACATTTGGGGTGGTAGGCTTATGTCTCTGACCTTTGGCTGCTGCTGCTGATGATGATGACTTTTAGGGTGGTAGTCTTGTGTCTCTGACCTTTGGATGATGATGATGATGATGATGATTTTCGGGGTGGTAGTCTTGTGTCTCTGACCTTTGGCTGATGATGATGATGGTGATGATAATTTCTGGCTGTACAAGACTTTTTGGGTGGTAGGCTTGTGTCTCTGACCTTTGGCTGCTGCTGCTGCTGATGATGATGATGAATTTTGGGGTGGTAGTCTTGTGTTTTTGACCTTTGGCTGACAAGTTTGACTGTAGTGTTGGTAGTCCTTAGTCTATGACAAGTGACTGAACCAGAGACTTTTGGTAGTCCTGTGTCTCTAACATTGGCATAAACTTTGGACTGAGGAACAAGACTTTTGGGGTGGTAGTCTTGTGTCTCTGACCTTTGGACGACGATGATGATTTTTGGGGTGGTAGTCTTGTGTCTCTGACCTTTGGCTGATGATGATGATGGTGATGATAATTTTTGGCTGTACAAGACTTTGGGGGTGGTAGGCTTGTGTCTCTGACCTTTGGCTGCTGCTGCTGATGATGATGACTTTTGGGGTGGTAGTCTTGTGTCTCTGACATTTGGATGATGATGATGATGATGATGATGATGATTTTCGGGGTTGTAGTCTTGTGTCTCTGACCTTTGGCTGATGATGATGATGGTGATGATAATCTTTGGCTGTACAAGACTTGGGGTGGTAGTCTAGTGTCTCTGACCTTTGGCTGCTGCTGCTGATGATGATGACTTTTTGGGTGGTAGTCTTGTGTCTCTGACCTTTGGATGATGATGATGATGATGATTTTTGGGATGGTAGTCTTGTGTCTCTGACCTTTGGCTGATGATGATGATGGTGATGATAATTTCTGGCTGTACAAGACTTTTTGGGTGGTAGGCTTGTGTCTCTGACCTTTGGCTGCTGCTGCTGCTGCTGATGATGATGATGAATTTTGACGTGGTAGTCTTGTGTTTTTGACCTTTGGCTGACAAGTTTGACTGTAGTGTTGGTAGTCCTAAGTCTATGACAAGTGACTGAACCAGAGACTTTTGGTAGTCCTGTGTCTCTAACATTGGCATAAACTTTGGACTGAGGAACAAGACTTTTGGGATGGTAGTCTTGTGTCTCTGACCTTTGGACGACGATGATGATTTTTGGGGTGGTAGTCTTGTGTCTCTGACCTTTGGCTGATGATGATGATAGTGATGATAATTTTTGGCTGTACAAGACTTTTGGGGTGGTAGGCTTGTGTCTCTGACCTTTGGCTGCTGCTGCTGATGATGATGACTTTTGGGGTGGTAGTCTTGTGTCTCTGACCTTTGGATGATGATGATGATGATGATTTTCGGGGTGGTAGTCTTGTGTCTCTGACCTTTGGCTGATGATGATGATGGTGTTGATAATTTCTGGCTGTACAAGACTTTTTGGGTGGTAGGCTTGTGTCTCTGACCTTTGGCTGCTGCTGCTGATGATGATGATGATGAATTTTGGGGTGGTAGTCTTGTGTTTCTGACCTTTGGCTGACAAGTTTGACTGTAGTGTTGGTAGTCCTAAGTCTATGACAAGTGACTGAACCAGAGACTTTTGGTAGTCCTGTGTCTCTAACATTGGCATAAACTTTAAACTGAGGAACAAGACTTTTGGGGTGGTAGTCTTGTGTCTCTGACCTTTGGACGACGATGATGATTTTTGGGGTGGTAGTCTTGTGTCTCTGACCTTTGGCTGATGATGATGATGGTGATGATAATTTTTGGCTGTACAAGACTTTTGGGGTGGTAGGCTTGTGTCTCTGACCTTTGGCTGCTGCTGCTGATGATGATGACTTTTGGGGTGGTAGTCTTGTGTCTCTGACCTTTGGATGATGATGATGATGATGATTTTTGGGGTGGTAGTCTTGTGTCTCTGACCTTTGGCTGATGATGATGATGGTGTTGATAATTTCTGGCTGTACAAGACTTTTTGGGTGGTAGGCTTGTGTCTCTGACCTTTGGCTGCTGCTGCTGATGATGATGATGATGAATTTTGGGGTGGTAGTCTTGTGTTTCTGACCTTTGGCTGACAAGTTTGACTGTAGTGTTGGTAGTCCTAAGTCTATGACAAGTGACTGAACCAGAGACTTTTGGTAGTCCTGTGTCTCTAACATTGGCATAAACTTTGGACTGAGGAACAAGACTTTTGGGGTGGTAGTCTTGTGTCTCTGACCTTTGGACGACGATGATGATTTTTGGGGTGGTAGTCTTGTGTCTCTGACCTTTGGCTGATGATGATGATGGTGATGATAATTTTTGGCTGTACAAGACTTTTGGGGTGGTAGGCTTGTGTCTCTGACCTTTGGCTGCTGCTGCTGATGATGATGACTTTTGGGGTGGTAGTCTTGTGTCTCTGACCTTTGGATGATGATGATGATGATTTTTGGGGTAGTAGTCTTGTGTCCCTGACCTTTGGCTGATGATGATGATGGTGATGATAATTTTGGGCTGTACAAGACTTGGGGTGGTAGTCTTGTGTCTCTGACCTTTGGCTGCTGCTGCTGATGATGACTTTTGGGGTGGCAGGCTTGTGTCTCTGACCTTTGGATGATGATGATGATGATGATTTTTGGGGTGGTAGTCTTGTGTCTCTGACCTTTGGCTGATGATGATGATGGTGATGATAATTTCTGGCTGTACAAGACTTTTTGGGTGGTAGGCTTGTGCCTCTGACCTTTGGCTGCTGCTGCTGCTGCTGATGATGATGATGAATTTTGAGGTGGTAGTCTTGTGTTTCTGACCTTTGGCTGACAAGTTTGACTGTAGTGTTGGTAGTCCTAAGTCTATGACAAGTGACTGAACCAGAGACTTTTGGTAGTCCTGTGTCTCTAACATTGGCATAAACTTTGGAATGAGGAACAAGACTTTTGGGGTGGTAGTCTTGTGTCTCTGACCTTTGGACGACGATGATGATTTTTGGGGTGGTAGTCTTGTGTCTCTGACCTTTGAATGATGATGATGATGGTGATGATAATTTTTGGCTGTACAAGACTTTTGGGGTGGTAGGCTTGTGTCTCTGACCTTTGGCTGCTGCTGCTGATGATGATGACTTTTGGGGTGGTAGTCTTGTGTCTCTGACCTTTGGATGATGATGATGATGATGATGATTTTTGGGGTGGTAGTCTTGTGTCTCTGACCTTTGGCTGATGATGATGATGGTGATGATAATCTTTGGCTGTACAAGACTTGGGGTGGTAGGCTAGTGTCTCTGACCTTTGGCTGCTGCTGCTAATGATGATGACTTTTGGGGTGGTAGTCTTGTGTCTCTGACCTTTGGATGATGATGATGATGATGATGATTTTTGGGGTGGTAATCTTGTGTCTCTGACCTTTGGCTGATGATGATGATGGTGATGATAATTTCTGGCTGTACAAGACTTTTTGGGTGGTAGGCTTGTGTCTTCGACCTTTGGCTGCCGCTGCTGCTGCTGATGATGATGAATTTTGAGGTGGTAGTCTTGTGTTTTTGACCTTTGGCTGACAAGTTTGACTGTAGTGTTGGTAGTCCTAAGTCTATGACAAGTGACTGAACCAGAGACTTTTGGTAGTCCTGTGTCTCTAACATTGGCATAAACTTTGGAATGAGGAACAAGACTTTTGGGGTGGTAGTCTTGTGTCTCTGACCTTTGGACGACGATGATGATTTTTGGGGTGGTAGTCTTGTTTCTTTGACCTTTGGCTGATGATGATGATGGTGATGACAATTTTTGGCTGTACAATACTTTTGGGGTTGTAGGCTTGTGTCTCTGACCTTTAGCTGCTGCTGATGATGATGATGACTTTTGGGGTGGTAGTCTTGTGTCTCTGACCTTTGGATGATGATGATGATGATGACTTTCGGGGTGGTAGTCTTGTGTCTCTGACCTTTGGCTGATGATGATGATGGTGATGATAATTTCTGGCTGTACAAGACTTTTTGCGTGGTAGGCTTGTGTCTCTGACCTTTGGCTGCTGCTGCTGATGATGATGATGAATTTTGGGGTGGTAGTCTTGTGTTTCTGTTCTTTGGCTGACAAGTTACTGTAGTGTTGGTAGTCCTAAGTCTATGACAAGTGACTGAACCAGAGACTTTTGGTAGTCCTGTGTCTCTAACATTGGCATACACTTTGGACTGAGGAACAAGACTTTTGGGGTGGTAGTCTTGTGTCTCTGACCTTTGGACGACGATGATGATTTTTGGGGTGGTAGTCTTGTGTCTCTGACCTTTGGCTGATGATGATGATGATGATGGTGATGATAATTTCTGGCTGTACAAGACTTTTGGGGTGGTAGGCTTGTGTCTCTGACCTTTGGCTGCTGCTGCTGATGATGATGACTTTTGGGGTGGTAGTTTTGTGTCTCTGACCTTTGGATGATGATGATGATGATGATTTTTGGGGTGGTAGTCTTGTGTCTCTGACCTTTGGCTGATGATGATGATGGTGATGATAATTTTTGGCTGTACAAGACTTTTTGGGTGGTAGGCTTGTGTCTCTTACCTTTGGCTGCTGCTGCTGCTGATGATGATGATGAATTTTGAGGTGGTAGTCTTGTGTTTCTGTCCTTTGGCTGACAAGTTTGACTGTAGTGTTGGTAGTCCTAAGTCTATGACAAGTGACTGAACCAGAGACTTTTGGTAGTCCTGTGTCTCTAACATTGGCATAAACTTTGGACTGAGGAACAAGACTTTTGGGGTGGTAGTCTTGTGTCTCTGACCTTTGGACGACGATGATGATTTTTGGGGTGGTAGTCTTGTGTCTCTGACCTTTGGCTGAGGATGATGATGGTGATGATAATTTTTGGCTGTACAAGACTTTTGGGGTGGTAGGCTTGTGTCTCTGACCTTTGGCTGCTGCTGCTGATGATGATGACTTTTGGGGTGGTAGTCTTGTGTCTCTGACCTTTGGATGATGATGATGATGATGATTTTTGGGGTGGTAGGCTTGTGTCTCTGACCTTTGGCTGATGATGATGATGGTGATGATAATTTCTGGCTGTACAAGACTTTTTGGGTGGTAGGCTTGTGTCTCTGACCTTTGGCTGCTGCTGCTGCTGATGATGATGATGAATTTTGAGGTGGTAGTCTTGTGTTTCTGACCTTTGGCTGACAAGTTTGACTGTAGTGTTGGTAGTCCTAAGTCCATGACAAGTGACTGAACCAGAGACTTTTTGTAGTCCTGTGTCTCTAACATTGGCATAAACTTTGGACTGAGGAACAAGACTTTTGGGGTGGTAGTCTTGTGTCTCTGACCTTTGGACGACGATGATGATTTTTGGGGTGGTAGTCTTGTGTCTCTGACCTTTGGCTGATGATGATGATAATTTTTGGCTGTACAAGACTTTTGGGGTGGAAGACTTGTGTGTCTGACCTTTGGCTGCTGCTGCTGATGATGATGACTTTTGGGGTGGTAGTCTTGTGTCTCTGACCTTTGGATGATGATGATGATGATTTTCGAGGTGGTAGGCTTGTGTCTCTGACCTTTGGCTGATGATAATGATGGTGATGATAATTTCTGGCTGTACAAGACTTTTTGGGTGGTAGGCTTGTGTCTCTGACCTTTGGCTGCTGCTGCTGCTGATGATGATGATGAATTTTGAGGTGGTAGTCTTGTGATTCTGACCTTTGGCTGACAAGTTTGACTGTAGTGTTGGTAGTCCTAAGTCTATGACAAGTGACTGAACCAGAGACTTTTGGTAGTCCTGTGTCTCTAACATTGGCATAAACTTTGGACTGAGGAACAAGACTTTTGGGGTGGTAGTCTTGTGTCTCTGACCTTTGGACTACGATGATGATTTTTGGGGTGGTAGGCTTGTGTCTCTGACCTTTGGCTGATGATGATGATGGTGATGATAATTTTTGGCTGTACAAGACTTTTGGGGTGGTAGGCTTGTGTCTCTGACCTTTGGCTGCTGCTGCTGATGATGATGACTTTTAGGGTGGTAGTCTTGTGTCTCTGACCTTTGGATGATATGATGATGATGATGATGATGATTTTCGGGGTGATAGTCTTGTGTCTCTGACCTTTGGCTGATGATGATGATGATGATAATTTCTGGCTGTACAAGACTTTTTGGGTGGTAGGCTTGTGTCTCTGACCTTTGGCTGCTGCTGCTGCCAATGATGATGATGAATTTTGGGGTGGTATTCTTGTGTTTCTGACCTTTGGCTGACAAGTTTGACTGTAGTGTTGGTAGTCCTAATTCTATGACAAGTGACTGAACCAGAGACTTTTGGTAGTCCTGTGTATCTAACATTGGCATAAACTTTGGACTGAGGAACAAGACATTTGGGGTGGTAGTCTTGTGTCTCTGACCTTTGGACGACGATGATGATTTTTGGGGTGGTAGTCTTGTGTCTCTGACCTTTGGCTGATGATGATGATGGTGATGATAATTTTTGGCTGTACAAGACTTTTGGGGTGGTAGGCTTGTGTCTCTGACCTTTGGCTGCTGCTGCTGATGATGATGACTTTTGGGGTGGTAGTCTTGTGTCTCTGACCTTTGGATGATGATGATGATGATGCTTTTTGGGGTGGTAGTCTTGTGTCTCTGACCTTTGGCTGATGATGATGATGGTGACGATAATTTCTGGCTGTACAAGACTTTTTGGGTGGTAGGCTTGTGTCTCTGACCTTTGGCTGCTGCTGCTGATGATGATGAATTTTGAGGTGGTAGTCTTGTGTATCTGACCTTTGGCTGACAAGTTTGACTGTAGTGTTGGTAGTCCTAAGTCTATGACAAGTGACTGAACCAGAGACTTTTGGTAGTCCTGTGTCTCTAACATTGGCATAAACTTTGGACTGAGGAACAAGACTTTTGGGGTGGTAGTCTTGTGTCTCTGACCTTTGGACGACGATGATGAATTTTGGGGTGGTAGTCTTGTGTCTCTGACCTTTGGCTGATGATGATGATGGTGATGATAATTTTTGGCTGTACAAGACTTTTGGGGTGGTAGGCTTGTGTCTCTGACCTTTGGCTGTTGCTGCTGATGATGATGACTTTTGGGGTGGTAGTCTTGTGTCTCTGACCTTTGGATGATGATGATGATGATGATTTTCGGGTTGGTAGTCTTGTGTCTCTGACCTTTGGCTGATGATGATGATGGTGATGATAATTTCTGGCCGTACAAGACTTTTTGGGTGGTAGGCTTGTGTCTCTGACCTTTGGCTGCTGCTGCTGCTGATGATGATGATGATGAATTTTGGGGTGGTAGTCTTGTGTTTCTGACCTTTGGCTGACAAGTTTGACTGTAGTGTTGGTAGTCCTAAGTCTATGACAAGTGACTGAACCAGAGACTTTTGGTAGTCCTGTGTCTCTAACATTGGCATAAACTTTGGACTGAGGAAAAAGACTTTTGGGGTGGTAGTCTTGTGTCTCTGACCTTTGGCTGATGATGATGATGGTGATGATAATTTCTGGCTGTACAAGACTTTTTGGGTGGTAGGCTTGTGTCTCTGACCTTTGGCTGCTGCTGCTGATGATGATGATGAATTTTGAGGAGGTAGTCTTGTGTTTCTGACTTTTGGCTGACAAGTTTGACTGTAGTGTTGGTAGTCCTAAGTTTATGACAAGTGAGTGAACCAGAGACTTTTGGTAGTCCTGTATCTCTAACATTGG